>JAREYC010000005.1:24007500-24195000 GCA_030015325.1 Cryptoblepharus egeriae | reverse complement strand
GCACACCAACCTCTCCATGTGCAACACTTCCATGCGCAACATCTCCCCAGTGCAACCTCTTCTTCCAAACAACATGCCCCCCAGTGCACAGAGCACAAAAGTGGCTGGAGGCGGTTGGTCAGTTTTCCATGTTAAGTATAGGACAAAAACATATTGCACCCCTTTTCAGCCCTTTAAGGATTAAATTTCTCCACATCGGTTCTTGGTGAGTGTTGATGTCACAGAAGGAACACCCTCCCCAGATTTCCTGCTTCTAGGTCCAGGGGTTGGGGCAGAGCATCCCTCAGTCACCGATTCCTCAATGCAAAGTATAGGGAGGAAAATGTGTTGCGCCCCTTTCCACCCCCTTCCAGTTGGAATTTCGGAAAACTGGTTCTTAGTGCACCCCTCTGTCACGGAAGGAACACCCTCCCCAAATTTCACACTTCTAGACCCGGCGGTTTTGGCAGGGCAGTGATGAGTCAGTCAGTGAATGAGTCAATGAGTGAGTCAGTCAGTCAGTGACTTTTTTATATATATATATAGATAGATAGATAAAACATTATGTTAAAACATACCGGTACTCAAGTAATGAATATAAAATACTAAAATCTTATCAAGGAAAAATTTAGAAAAAAATTTTAACTATTTAATAAGTGCTTTGCTGGCTTTCTTATGTGCAAAACTTCTAATAACGCTATCAAAATCAACTTGTCTGGCAATGCTATACTCAATGCTTAGTCTTGCTTGGTCAAGAAGTCGAGTTTGTGACATAGTAGACTGCAAATAATTTTTTATAAGTTTAAGCTTACTGAAAGATCTTTCACAGATGCTTTATTGTTTTAGTGTAAAACAAAAGTAAAAAAAAACCTTACGTTTGAAATTGTATGTATGTATGCGTGTGTATGTCCTTCAGATGATCCTCAAATGGTCCTTCAGTCATGGGCCTCTCTGTAGATCTTGGGCCCCGGAACAATGTACTTGCTGCACCCCCCCTCTCATAGGCCCTGGCCAGAGGCCTTGTGCTCACCAATGGCTAGCTAAGGCAGCACCACACTAGGTAAGGTGGCAGTAGGGTGGCTTGTGGTGACTCAAGTAGATTTGGGATGAAGAATGAAATGGCAGGAAGAAGTCTGGGGAAAAGATGCATGGATGTTGCTGGCAGTCATGCATGGTAGGAATCTGTTCTCAATCCAATACATCTCCTGAGGATCCTTGGATATATGCCAGCTACGTATCTGGCATAGTTCCAAGAAGTCTCATTTGCTGCCAGGAAAATACCTCTTCCTGACCATCTGGTCACACGTGGTCATGTCCCCCCCCCCCCCCCACACACACACACACACATACACATACCATAGGGTGGCATTGTGTAGGTTACTGGAGATAGAACTGGGGCATATGTATTAATAGATGAAAAATACTCTGTGGTTCATCCTGAGGCCACCCTAGGATCAGCAGAGAAACTTTCCTGTATCACTGACAACGCAGAGGCAAAGCACAGCCACTGTTGATGTTGTCTCTTCATTCCTTTTTTTAGTCCACAGACTGTCTTTTCAAGGTGATATAATATTATGTTTATTTTTGAAGAGAGGAATTTTCTGACAAACACATTTAGATTTTTGTATGCTTTCTGTATTGTTTTTTTTTGAATATAATTTCTCTATATGAGAGAGCGAGAGCGAGTGAGAGAGAGAGAGAGAGAGAGAGAGTAGTACAGCAGTTTAGAAGTTGAATTTAGATCTGGAAGATCCAGATTTAAATTTTGGCTCAACCATGAAGCTTCTTGGGTGACCTTGGGAAGTCATTAATTACCAGGGTCACACGCATCACAAGGTAAGGTGAGGACAAAAGGAGGGCCTTATACATTCCATACTAACGTCCTTGGAAAAAGGCTGATATGTTATAAAAATGTTATAGTTTAATTTTTCTTACCTTTACATCAGCTACCATATCTTTCTTTTTAGGATTTTATTTTCATTTTAAAAGATGTTTTCATGATTGTGATCTGTTCCTTCCAACTGTTAAGGGATTGGAGAACAGAAAATGGGAACTTAAATGAAATAAATGTACTTGCTATAAAACCCTGAACCATGGAGTCTGATGGCTTGTTTGTGGGAATTCACATAACCCTGTAAAGCCACAAGCAAAGGGCTTCAGGAGTGACTTTGAAGAATGTCAAACAGCTTCTCATAGAGCACTGGCACCTCAGAGAAGGGGGATGCCAGCTCAATCTATGGCACCATTTAAAAAGGCAACGATTAGGCATTAGCTGAAAGCAGTATTCACTTTCATGGTCTCCTTATTAGAAGTGAGAAACTGTAAAATTCTGAATATTTGAGTTTCAAGTGGGGGGAGGAAATGTTTAAAATCTAATTGGCAGAGAATTATTTTATGGTGAGGTTGGAAATAGGTAAGTCAATATTGCTGAAACAACTATAACTTTGGGTAATGAGCTGGCTGTTCCAAGCTGAAATGGAATCCAACAAATATTAGCATAGCCCATATCCTATGCAAGGCATGAGAGAGCCAGACGGATTTAGGTAAAGAGACTGTGTGAGGTGGAAGGCCACTGCGGCTCCCTGGCTCGATTATAAAAAGTACCTCCCAAGAATCATGGCACTCCCGGCCATGTCTGACTAGACTTGTACTTCACAATTGTATACTGTGCAAGAAGTTTCAGGTATCTGTTTCTAGATGCTTGCCATATTTTACACGTTCTTAATGTACTTATGAAACTTTTTTGGCTAAGTTTTTCTTATCCTTATGTGAGGCAGTAGCAGAGCCAGAGGGGAGTGAGAGCTGTAAAGTGCTGCATGGCTGTGCAACTTGCCATCATACAGCACAGTTTAGGATTGAGCTACTCATTAGTTTACTCTATGCACAGCCTGGATGGAAGTTCCATATCCAGAACACCACCACAGAGATGGCCCTATTCCTGGTAACCATTCTGATTTTTGTAGGGACATCTAGAGTAGGATTAAAGGCATAAAGGGCATCAAAGGACAGAACAGTGCCCAAAAATAAACAAGAAATGCATGACAATCTTTTACCATTGCTCAGATATGCTTCTGTACAAACAATGCAATATACACAATTTCTGTGGTCCCAGGAAATTTCTGGCTCCCTTTGGTTCCCAGATATCATTTTCGACCCTACAAGAGGGATGATGTACATCTTCCACTCTCCAACGTCTCTTTTGAGGTTGGAAATTTAATATTTGGGACCCTTCTTTTGGTCCCTTTTTTGACCCTGTGTCAAATAATTCATCCTTTTACACCCTTCCAATTGGCCCTGAGCTTAGTTAGATTTTGCCTGCAATACTGCAGTTCTTCCACTTACAAGGATGTCAGTCCCATTGAATAAAACTACTTACTTTCAAGTAAGCATGCATGTGATGCCAGAGGATCCCACTGCAGTAACTGGTTTGTAAATGGCAATTGGCAATCATTTCATTCCCTAAAACTTTTTTTTTTCGTGTTGAATGCCTTTCCTTTAATTGTCTTAGTACAGACTAATTTCCCACTAAGGAAACAGAATACTTATTTTGGTTAAATAAAATTTAACTGTTTTTCATGTAATCATTTATTTGTCACATTTATTTTAACCTTATTTTAATTATAAGAACATTGAAAATGTAATACATAACTAAGCTCTTTAAGGTTGGTTAATCTATTTGGATTGTAACAAATATAATTTTTATCAGCTCAGCCTATTTGGATGATAACGAGTCTAACCTTTCAGTAGACATTACAGACTCTGAATTATGGTCTATTTTATGTAAAACCCAGCATTTAGTTCAATAAAAGGAAAGTTTTTAAATCTGTCATTGTGTTAGAGAATTACTTTATTAATGAGCATGCCATGTGCGCTGTGACCATTATCTAAGAGTAAAGTTCACTCTCCTCTGGCTATGAGTAGAAAATGCCCCCAAATCCAGGTCAGGGTTTGTCCTTTTTGAAAAAAGAAAATTGCCAAGAGCAAATTGTTATATTTTTAATGGAATAAAAAAATTTCCATGTTTGCAGAATACATTTCATGATAAGGACATCCTTTTCCGGAAATGGAATACCTTATACTTGCTACTACTCTTTAACTTAAAAAGCATGGGTTCTGGTCCAGGTAAGGTCAACTGAAACCTGGTATACATTTGATTTTGGAAATTATCAATCAACAGTATTTTGTGGCACCCCAAGTCAGCACTGGTCAGCACCCCAGGCCTAACTGGATATAGATATCTGGATGTAGATATTGGATTGCAGCCACAGTGTCACAAGAGTGTCATAGATAACAGTCTATGACATATTCTCAGAATCAGAATAGAGATTGTTGTATGATTAGTTGTGTTTATTTTAGTTTCTTCTTTAGTGGTGTTGTCTAGTTTTACCTTGGGGAAGAGCACCTCATTTCGTTGCACCCAGTTGTGAGTGTAATGACAAATAAATTTCTTATGTCTTATGTCTTATACTCTATTTATGACAGAAGGCCAGAAAAGCATAGCTTCCTGCCACAAGTTCTGTCATCTGACTTCTTATTTTCTGTCAAAGGTATTAGTACTAGGTTTAATGTGCCTGAAGCAGATTGACTGATGTGCTCAGATTGACTCTCAGCCAATCTGAAAGGCCCACAGCTTCTGGAACATGGGTTTCCAAAGAGCAATCTGATTTATGACTGTCGTTCTTGGGTCATTCTTTCCATGTTACAGAATCTGGGTCACCGGATTCCTTGTGACAGTGTTTTTAAAAACTGAAGAAAGTTTTTTTTCAAGAAAAGGTGGAGACTGGAAAGAACAGGTGGGGACTGGAATGATAAGCAGCGAAGAGGACGTGGCACTCAAAGAATTCAAGAACAGAAAAAGTAGGCTTCTGTAGATTTTAGTAGCAGGATTGTGTAGGAATAATGAGTAGTGACAAGGAAAGTGAATCAACCTGTGGATGTTGATCTGAGCCTGAAAAGGCAGAGAAATGGTATGTTTGTACCAAATAGAGGAGGTTGAACCATGTTCGTTAGAAACCTTGAGAAATAGGAATCTGAAAGCGACTTGCAAGAAAAATGAAAGCTTTTGCAAAGCCTCTCCAGCAGTGCCTTTCCATTTTGTTTGTCACCTTGTTTACACAATACATCTGTTATGCAATGAGCGTCTTCAGAGTGTGCCGAACTGAGCTGATGTTTTGATTCTTTTTTTCCCTTCCCAATTTGATCCCTGTAGTTTTGAATTTCCTAATGATATAGTGGGCAAAACAACAAGGGAAAAGGAAATGATCGTCATCTCGTGTTCTGTAATGTCCCAAGGAAACAAATCACTAATATAATCAGAAGAGTGACAGGAAAGATTGGAGTACGTCTCATCCTTATTTAGTCCTTCTGTTTTGCCCCTTTTCAGAATTATCACAGGAAAAAGAGAACAGTGCAAAAAATAACGATATTTGAATTGCACTTAGAGGGATTGTTCACTGAGGTTTTATTTATAGGACGTTTTAAGAAGCCACAGGGAACACATATGGATTACCAAAGCGTTTTTTAAAATTGTACCTTTTAAATGTCTGCCTGTGCGTGTGTATGTGTTTCTGCCATATCTCTACAACTGTCAACCCTATGAAATAGCTCTCAGGTCTAAAAACATTCTGAGCTATGACAAGTAAATGAAAACACAAGCCTCTTTACAGTGCAATCCTAAACACGTCTACTCAGAAGTAAGTGCCATTGTGTTCAATAGTACTGACTCCCAGGAAAGCGTGGTTAGGATTACCTCCATCCTAGAAAACAGTAAAGTCAGAGGGCACAATCCAGCATAACTACAAGGAGTCCTTGCTCCGACGTAAGAACAATTTATTCTGGATTGCAATATGATTTTCCCATAGGTTTTCACTAGGTGGTGCCGTAACTATGTCAACGTAAATGTCTCTTATGTGCTCTCGTAGTTACTCTGGATTGTAGGGATAGTTTTAATGAGACTGTTGCTACAGTCGTCGATTTCTTCAACAAATTAGTAAGAGACATTATTGCTTAGAAAATTTATTTTACATTGGCACAGATGAGTTTTTTTCTGAAGAAAGAGCACACCGAAGAGACATAGAGAAAGCAGTCTCTGCCCTATATCTTTGAGGATCATGAAGTGGGGATGATTCCAGGTATGGAAAAGGGGAGGCATTTCTCATGCTATATCTCTAAGAGATCTATATCACGCTATATTTCTGCTATATCATGCTATCCTCTATTTGAACATTGTTGTTTATGTGTTCTTTATTTTGGGGCTTTCCTAAATTTTTGCTTTTGTTTATTTTTTAAATTAAGAAATTGTCTTTCCCTGGATTCAGGAAGGAGGGTGTTCTATACCAGTGGGTTGCTGTCCCTCCCCCAACAGGAGGCTGGACTCAGTCAATTCTCCTCCCGAGGGGCGGCCCCACTGTCCCAGTCTCATCCAGCCTCGCTTTCAGGCAGGACGCAGTCTGGGAGCTCTCTCTCCCATCTTCTCCTCTCTTATTCTTATCTGCCCACTCTACGCGTAGTGCAGCAGCTTCGGCCGCCTATGAAGGGGTAGCTTCGTTGGAGTCCATTTGCAAAGCAGTGACATGGAGCTCACCTACCACCTTCATCAGGCATTACAAAATCGATAAGGCGGCCTCTTCAGATGTGGCTTTTGGCAGGAGGGTACTGCAAAAGGTAGTGTCATCTTGGACCCTCCCTTCCTCCGGACGGATATGGCTTTGCTATATCCCACTGGTATAGAACACCCTCCTTCCTGAATTCAGGGAAAAAGAAAGTTTTTCTTACCGTAGACTTCTTGTCCGGGATGAAGGAAGGAGGGTGTTCTGCCCGCCACTTTCTGACCCTCAGGTCCTGATGTAATTGGAGTTCTTACTGGCCTTTGTTCCAGTCTTCCTGGTGCGGGAAAAGTTGGGGGACACAGTCTCACCTTACCTTTTCCTTTTCTTTCTTCTTGTCTAAAGTTAAGTTTTCCAGCAGGGTCTTTATATGTCAGCAGATTAACAGACTCTCGGCTTGTCTTCTCTGAGGTTGTTCTTGCTGGTCAGCTCGGCTTTGAGACTGGGACAGTGGGGCCGCCCCTCGGGAGGAGAATTGACTGAGTCCAGCCTCCTGTTGGGGGAGGGACGGCAACCCACTGGTATAGAACACCCTCCTTCCTTCATCCCGGAAAAGAAGTCTACAGTAAGAAAAACTTTCTTATATCTTGTAAGGCCCTCTTGGACTTGAAAGTGGCCAACGACCCCTTTGGAGACCAAAGGCAGCTCATAAATCTGTCAAATAAATATGACATGTTCTTAGTAAGTAATTGTGGCTCCACCTCAGCCTCTTGGCAACTTAACCCTGAGATCCTCTGGTCCCTTCCGTTATTTCAGTTTCATGGGACAAGAACGAGAGGGCTGTGCCGCACTCTGGACCAATTGCCAAGAACATGAGGGCAGCAAGCAGTCCTTTTCCAATATTTTTCCAGTACATACCTTTTCCAGTTTTTTCAGAATTTGGCCCAGGGTAAAAATCTGTATGATCCTGAAATCATTGGGTTTCCTTCAGGTATGCTGAAACCTCCCTTTTATAGAAAGTTTCTAGAGATTTGTCTGCCCTTTGATCTTTAGTAATTTGAAGGCTAGCTTGCTCTAGCACAATGTTTCTCAAATTTTAAGGTAGCTTTATTCCTTAAGTAAGCTTTTGTGGAGGAGGGGCTGGTGTTGTTACTTGATTCCAATGATTGCATCTCTATGGAAGAAGGACTTTATTTTCAGACCTAAGAGTTCAGGACAATGGGGAGCCCTGGGAGCCTCCCAAAGCACTTTCAGGCTTCTCTGGTGGTGCAAGTGGTTAAGACACCAGTTCAGGTCTCCACAAGAGAAGGATTTCCTGCTACAGGTAGGGGGTTGGATTAGATGATCCACTGGGTCCCTTCCAACTCTATGATTCTATGATTCTCCATGGCTTGAAACTAGTGAAAGTTCACATTTAAACATGTTTAAATGCAATTGCACTTAAAGTAGCACTGCTCTAGCATCCTGGGCATGGGATTCCCTTGACTATGTTGGGAAGTATCAATAGGGCATAAAATATAGTGGTACACCTACTGTCAAGGCCGCTACAACCTTTATGCGATATATGTGGCTGAGAAATGTGTATGTTAACCCTTGAGTTTAATTTATTGTAACAAGAGGAAACATTGTGCATGCTAGAATGGAAGAGTCATTATTAAGAACCTTGGAGCAGTGTGGATCATCATGTTCGTCTTCTTCTTCTTCATCATCATCATCATCATCTTTGTCTTCATCTTTTTTGTGGATCTACCTGGTATGTTTGTTTTACTCCCCCAAATAGGGTATGAAGCTTTGTGGGAGCAAGATGTCTGCTGCCTTGATGCTCTCCTTGGTCCTGCTCATCCTACCTGTGCCCAATTATGTGTCTTGATATTGGCATCCAGATACTAGTTTCATCTGCCTTCTACCACTTTCAGTAATATCTCCTTGTTTCTAGCTAGGCCTGCCAGGGCTGTCGCCCATTCTCCACGGTGGCCTCATCAGTGCAAATCAGACAGCAAAATACCATAATTCACAGCTTCAAACAAGTGTACTGAATTAAATTCTGGTCTGATGGAAAAAATTCTTAAAATGCAAAGCACCGTTTGTGATAGGAAATGTATTGTCTTTGTGGTTCAGTCCTTTGATGGAACAGGAAATTTTAAAGGACAAAATAATATTTTGGTCAAAAAAATGTGACAAAAAATTAATATGCAATAGGGACCGCAAATAACTTTTTTTTTGTCCCACAATCCCACAGTGCAGTTTATGTGTACCCTTTAGGTACATTTATTTCCATAAAGAGCAGAGTTTATGCTGATGGAAGCTAAGCTGGTGTTTTAAAAACAAAGATGAAAACTTGATTAAAATTCAAAAGGAGAGCAAAGAGAGATGATTTAGGGAGTTTTATTTACTTATTGGGCAAATCCTGCTAAAAACATTTAGGCCCTCCATGTGTTTAAAAAGTAATAAATAGCTATTGTGCTTACTTCATAAACTTGTCAGGGTGTCTTCATTTTATTTTCCTGAACAAACTGAATTTCTGTAGTGCTCATCCCCAGCCAGTTAATAAATACATCATCCTAAAAAGTGCTGTGGTATTAAATTTACAGCAGATAAAATATGGATGAAGTTGCTCTGCTTCAGGTACGTCAAGTGTGATTTAATATCTCTCACCACCCTTATGAGGAGTAAAATATTACTCGGCTGCTCCAACGGCAAGACTGTGACCTCTGCTCTCAAGTAACAGCCACTCAGCAAACAGTCCCAAATGAAGAAGTAGAATAACATATAGATTTGCCATAAGAAAAAATTGATCTCAATCCATATATCAAATCTGCTGATCGAAGCTCTGCAAAAAAGAAGAAAAGGCTTCATAATCTTTAGCATGCAATTCGAAAAACTTTATTTCCAGTGCTAGAGAATAAGATCAGGAAGAATATATTTCGTGAGCAAGGGGATGATGTGTATATTTCTTAGATGTATCTTCAAAGTGGGTAGCATTTATCCTGTTATTGGTCAGTGCCATAAAGAACAGTGGTCCTGTTTTGTCTTCCTTCTGACAGCTGAAGAAAAATTATAAGATTTACAGAAATTTCCATGGCAGTGCTTTATAGATAACAGTGATTTTCCTCTGGGAAATTTCTGAATAGTCTGATTTAATTTTTATATTTTAAAGCAAGGAGGGGAAAAAATACCCAAATCTATAGCAATATCTAGAGGTGATAAAAAAATCCCAAGAGGAAGTGTTTGTTAGCAAAGAAAATACATTCCAGTGATTTACATTTTGCTTTCAAAAATGGTGGCGGAGTGAAAGTGGGTTGCTCTGCATTTCAAAGGAAAAGGGAATGAAGAATTTTCGACAACAAAGACAAAAAAAATATGAAACAGACAAATCATACAGCTGAGCACTTTTAACCTAGAGTACTGTCTACTAACGAAGCAGCTACTGTATATATAATAAGTACTGAGGAAGTATTCTTTCAGAGGTTGGAATGAAATGTAAACCTCCAGGGCTTATCTTGCATGTACGGTATATATGTGAATGCATCGAGTAGGGGAAATAAACAGGATGAGCTTGAAGTCCTGAAAATGAAGGTAAATTTGACTTGATAGGAACAACTAAAACTTGGTGGGATGATTTCTGTAATGAGTGCACAAATGGAACACTGTTGCTTGTTTGGAAAGAACAGATGTGGTAAAAGAGGAGTGGCATTATCATTCACAAATTGCATACACTTGTTCAGAAATCCAACAAATGTAGACTGCCAAGGTAGTCCAGTGACCTGGGAAAGAATTATCTGGGAAAAGTAACACAACATTGTGGTGGGCATCTATTCCAAACCATCAGGTCCAGGGGAGAAGCTGCATTGATGACCTGATTAATCCAGTAGGAAGGAATTTGTTAATGAGGTCAAAGTAATAGGAACTGTAAGAAAAAATGATTATGTACTGCTGGAATTCTCAGTCTTATGGGAAAGAAGGTAATATCTACACTCTGGATTTCCAGAAGGCTAGAATAATCTTAGGGAAATGATAGCGAGGATCCAATGTGTCAATGAACTAATGAAGAAAGGGTCTCAGGATGGATGGGAGATCCAAACACACCAAATAATACAGGTACTATTTGTTTCTTTGTTTCTTTGTTTGGCACACATAGGAAGATAGAGATCAAAAGGAAGAGGTTCAGACAGCCTGTAGAGTGAGTGTAAAGAATAAGCTTGTTTGTTAAAAGCTCAGTTTAAGTTTGTTAAGTGTGCCCAAAGGAAATAAAAAGGGCTTCATAATGATAAAAATGGTGCCTAGTGACACACAGAAGGCATCTTCTGTCAGAAGGAGGGTTATGCAAATGTTGGTGCTGGGTTGTTGGCCAATGGAGGGATGGATACATACCAAGAGAAATACAGCGGTACTTTGGTTTATGAGCATGATTCATTCTGGAAACATGCTTGTAATCCAAAATGCTTGTATATCAAAGTATAATTTCCCATAAGAAATAATGGAAACTCAGATGATTTGTTCCACAACCCAAAAATCTTTATATATAAAATTGAAAAGTCACTGACTGACTCACTCACTCACTCACTCATCCACGGCCAACCAAAACCACTGGGCCTAGAAGTGTGAAATTTGGGGTGGGTGTTCCTTCCATGATGGAGGGATCTACTAAGAACCAGTTTTCAGAAATTCCAACCAGAAGTGGGTGAAAAGAGACGCAATGCGTTTTCCTCCCTATACTTTCCATGGAAGAGCCCCCAGACCTAGAAGCATGAAATTTGGGGAGGGTGTACCTTATGTCACGTGAGAAGAACCAAGAACCAATATTGAGGAATTTAACCCATAAGGGAGTAAAAAGGAGTGCAATGTGTTTCTGTCCTATACTTAACATTGAAGACTGATCACCATCCAGCCAATTTGGTGCCTGGTGCCTAGTGCACTGGAAAGGAGGGTTCGCATGGGGGGGATGTTGTGCATGGAGGGACATTGCGCATCAATGGGGTTTGATGCGCATGGTGGGTTTATGCACATTGGGATATTACGCATGGGGATTGATGCACATGGGGGTTGATGGGGGCTGTTGCACATGAGGAATGTTGCACATTAATGGGGGTTGGTGCACATGGGGAGATGTTGCACATGGGGAGATGTTGCACATTCAGGGTTGATGCACATGGGGGTGATGTGCATGGGGAGATGATCCACATGGGGTGGTTGATGTGCATGGGGGATGTTGCACATGGGGGGACATTGCGTAAGTGGGACAGTGAGCATGGGGGACATATTCATATGAAAATGATTACAATACTGTAATATAAAAAATAATAAAGAAAATACAAACTATAAAGAAAAATAAAACATATTAACCTGCACTTAGTCTGTCAGGTCTCTCAGGCTGCAATCTGCCTCCTTACACAGGATGGAGTCCCACTGATTATAATAGGACTTACTTTAGAGAGGACATGCAAGGTTCCTTTCCCCCCCACCCCACCCTCTTACATAGGACTGAACCCCATTGACTGTAAAAGGCTTTTTTCAGAGTAGACATGCATAGGCTGATCTTTAGGAGATGCTGAGCAGGTGCTGTAGGAGCACTAAAACCATCTATTGAAAGTATAGTATAGAAACTATCTATACTGTATCCTTGCAGGGGCTTTTTTGCACGATTTACAAGACATCACTTGTATTGCAATTCAAAATTTATTAGAAATGTTTGCTTGTCTTGCAAAATGCTCTCAATCCAAGTTACTCTCAATCTAAGGTTTTAAGGTAATGAAAACATGAATATTAAGGTCCACAGATTAAAATTGGTAGGGAGCAAGTGAAGAACCACCTAACTGGCTTAAGAGTACTCAGGTCATTGGACCAGATGAAGTGCACCTTAAACTTGAGTACTAAAGGAATGTGAAGATGTACTCATAGCCTTTGATAATTATCTTTGAGAAATTCTGGAAGAAAGCAAGGTGCCACTAGACTAGAAATTGGCTAATATATTCCCAGAGAAATTATAGATCCATCAATCTGCCTTCAATACTAGCCTTGGCCAGCCGGGCAGAGCTACATTCTGCCCCAGCACCAGCTAGCATGGATAGGATGGCAAGATGAAGGCTACAATCCAGAGTTATTATGGGACATTTACACTGATGTAATTACAGTGCTACCTCTGGGAAACCTATGGGAAATGCATATTGCAATGCCTCTTACATCTTCCCGTAGTTACTCTGGATTGTAGGGGAAATGATGGAGGCAAGGAGAGGGCATTTCTGGGAGAGGAAGGTGGAATGCAAGAATTGGATCAATAATGTTGGTGCACGCCATTTCCTAAACCCGACTGTCCAGTAGACTGAGGGCTTTAAAGATTTGGACTAGCAAAATAGCTGGTGCAACTCTAAGAAGCTCAATAGAGATGACCAGGAGTTTACTCCGAAGAAGGGGAAAAATATCCCCTTACCCTGACTGACCTCCAGCTGCCTCCGAAGCTGATTTGGATGAAGTGCATGTCAGGAGGCTTGGCTGCACCACTGCAACTTAGGATTGGGCTCATTATTAAAATTCATATAGTTGTACTATTTCTTCCTGAAGAGTCATATATGTCCCAAAACATATTTAATATTTCATAATCCCTTCATATAGCTTGGGACTGGCTGTTAATTTTTTTCTTACATTGCATTTTGATTTTAGCAAAATCCACCGGTTCATTGAGGTCAGCATTTTGACATTGTGCCTCTGTAGTACTCTTTGCAGTGGCCTTCCATGCTTTATCAAAAATAGAGTTGCCATATGCCCCAAAAAACAGGAACATATTTGGGGGGATTATATTTTGGAAGATTGTATTCCCATACTGGGAAATGGGACAAAGGGTCCTGTCCCGATTTTGTGGAAGGGAATTATGGCAACCCTAATCAATAGGAACATTTTTCTGTGAATTTTTTGCACCGCTTTTCTGTGACCATTTTGCAACGCTTTCTGCTTTTTGAAAGTTTGTTTGGTGGCAGAAGAGTTTTGCTTGCATGTGCACATGTTTGTCGCGTGGAATATAAAGAAGGGAATAATTAAAGAGCAGCAGAGAAAGCAAAGCTATGTATAAGGAAGAGAGGAGAAAATGTCAAGATGTTGTTACCCAACAATCATCACCATCACAAAGAGCAACCACAGACATATCCTTGTCTGGCAAGGTTTCAGAGCCTGGCTGTGTGCCTGGATTAAGAGTGAAAGTGTGCTGGGAATGATCACTTCAGCATTGGAAGCATCTTGATGTGCCTATGAAGGTGAAAGACTGCAGATTTTTTTTCCTTTCTGTGCTCTTCTTTGACGGACACCTAGCCATTTAGCCAGAGAAAACAGCAAGTGGCCTGTCAATTGCCTGCATCTGTCAATTAGCGGCACCTAGACGTCAAAGAATAAGGAGCGCTGAGATGGAGCATGAAACTATCCATATGATGATTCCCCAGAGAGTGTCGACGTGTTGGTCATTTGCTTGGTCCTGTTGAAGTCTTGTCTAACAAACATGCTTACAACTCAAAGGCCATAAGTATAATAATGCCTGGCTCCTGCTTAACAGCTTCACCATTTGTACTATTATCTACTATCTTTACACTATCTACTTATTACTATCTACTGTCTACTTAGAAGTGACTCCCACTGAGTTGATGTGACTCCCACTGAAATCTGCTCTTAGAGAAATATGAGTGTATGTACCATACCCTACCAAATATGTACCATACCCTACCAAATATGTATGGTAGGGTTTACATATGTCCCAAAAAGCAGGGACAATCCCAATTCTGGAGGATTTTGTTCACATTCTGGCAAGTGGGTCAGAGGGTACTGTCCCGATTTTGTGGAAGAGAATTATGGCAATGCTAGAGTACGGATTGTTTAAAGTGATCCATAAGCATTGCAATGTTTCTCTCTTGGCATCAGGTTATTGAAATGTTCCTCTATCAGGGCATCAGGTTATGCCCTGATGATCAGATCATGAGATTATGTCAGAGGCAAGATCAAACTTAGGAGCTTTATGATCTATAGTTCAGGCTGAAGTCCTATCCACAACTGGGAGAAAGCCCCATTGAATAGAATGGAAAAGCATAAAAGGGAATAGGATATCAGCAGTACCACCTGCAGCAGGTGCCACCTCCTTTCCAACCTCAACTGCACTCCTCCTCACCCTGTTCTAGCACTCCACCTCTGCTGCCACCATATCTAGGCTCTGGCACATTGTCCAGGATCAACTGGTGGGCACAAGGAGCATCTGATTGTGTGTGCTGATAGTTCACAATGGCAGCACAGCTTTCACATGAAGAAACAGGTGGGACTGGATCATAAGATTGACTGCATAGAACCGGGTCATAAAATCAAACATGTCTGTACCTGGACCAAATCGTATAATGTTTGATAGTGTATTTTAAAGCACATTCTTTTTTAAAAAAAAAGGTTTCCCCCCGCCTTACATTCCACCTGGTTATTTAAAAACTTTTCCGTGAATGAGGGCCAGCTTTGGTTTCCTCCTTTATAGGCAACTGATTACTATTCTTGATATATGGTGACTCTTTAAGACCTCCCATTTTTGTTGATGTTTGTGCTGTGTGGAGGGGGGAGATGTTTGTTTTGTTTAGTTTTTGCCCTTCATGTATCTTTCCAGACTATGCACCAGGCACATTAGTGCGCTGCTTTCCAAGCTCAGAGATCTATCTATCAAAATTTGACTGGTGTGGGTGGTGAAATACAGTAGGAGGTGGCTAGCTGCACAGTTGTACTATTAAATTACAGTCTGTCCAAGGAGAGTAATCTCTTGTTTCAGCAGCAAGTACTAGTTCCCAAGACTGTAAACCCCGAGCTCTTTGAAATGGGCTGTCATATCAAGCACCATAAATTACATCAGTCAAATATTCCATCAGTCACTCAAGCCAGAATCTTATGCTGGGATGAATAGCCTGCTTGGGGGTGAACCAGCATAACCAAGCGGTTGATTTCTTTTCAGTTCACCTTCCCTGTCAGTTCACCAGGCAGCATCAGAGGAAGTGTTAGTTAATCATAAGCTGATGTTTACCATCTGCATGTCTGCACGTGACTGTTTCCATAGGCTTAATACCTTACTCCAAAAGAAATCCTTCACTCCATCCATTCTCATCACCAATGAGCTGGTTTCCCCCCCCCCCCCATCTCAGTGTTCATTACATGCTCAGAGTAAAACATGGTGAGGTGGGAACATGCAAAGGTTTGCTGAATGAATGGGTGGGGGCAGAGATATTTCTAGAGAGGGGGCAAGTCAGTAAGCATCTTCAGGCACCAGGACACCCATCCAAAGACTCTCACCTCCAGCTTCCAAACCAAAGACTCTCTGGAGGATGAGAGTCAGTGACATATCTAGATCATTTGGCACCCAGGGCCCACAAATTTTTTGTCATCCTCATATGTCAAAATTATGTAATTGATTATGATCAGTATTAATGCTGATAATTAATTAATATTATCATATTTAAAAATCTCCTTACCAGTTACTGTAAACATCTTTTTTATTTGGGGGAGAGAGGTTGCCTTTTGGAGCACATGAGCTCCACTTTCAGTAAATTGGGACCATTCTGGTGACACTGCATTCCTCTTTGCCTGACCTGAACATGAGCCAAGGCAACTTTGCTTACTCATAAGTGAACATGGCTGTGTTCCACTTTCCATAGGGCTCAATGCAATTCAGGGACTTCCTTCTTGGACTGTTTGTGGGGGCTGCATTCATTGGATCAGGACCATTGTGGGGTTGTCGAGTTCCTCTCAGTATGCCCTTTCCAATGGGCATGATATGGCTCAGCTTCACTTTCCATAGGGCATTTTTTTTGCATAACCTTTTATAGGAATAAGATATTTCAAAGCTGTTTTGATTCAGCTGGAAAATACACATTCAGTGGTCTATGACGATGTGATTTCTGCAGAGGATTCTGGCAATTTTAGGGATTTTTTGTATTTTGGTCACCCCCAGTGTGTCACCCCTGAGGATGGTACCAGGGCTACAGGGCTCCAAGGTCCCCCTCCCAGAAATGCCGCTGGTGAGAGTGAACCAGAAGAAAAAATGAGGAGTTGCTTTAGCTGGGTTTCCTTGTGTCTGAAGAAACATATTGCTTTGCCTGCCCCCTCCAGGAAAACCTCTGGGTTGGGGGGGGGGGCAACAGAAGCCAATGAGGTCCTACATATAAGCAAAGTTTTATATTACTGTACATGACCAAAAGTCAGTCTCATAGATGAGGGCAGGTTTTGAGCCAAAAATCATAGAATTTTCTATGAACCTATAAGTCAGGGAGCATTAAATTTAGGGGAAACCTGACTAAATTTTGTCTGATTTCACCAGAGGCCAGATCCTGAAAAGTAACCTACCGGTAATTGTTGCCTAAGAACTGTCCAGTTTTATATTTTAAAAAAATATAGTAAAAGATCATAAGAAACATTTTTCTGACTTTTAAAATTCTTGTCTTGTAATACTATCAAAGTAAATGCACTGTAAACATGCCAATAAAATGATTTATCGAATATTTCTTTAAGATACCTGGTGTGCTAAGTCAAAGACTCTACACATAACATACATCAGCAGAGAGACGAGCAACAAGGAATGAATATGAGCAAGTGCAGCTACATACACATAGTTGCCACCTGATTTACTCAGAAGTAGATTCATTGCTTTCCATAGGTGTTATTCCTCAGAAATGATGCACCAAATTGCAGCCAAACAAAATTGAAACTTTGTTTCAGATGGAAATTACATCCTGGTGCTTTAAAAACCAGATTTCTTCCCAATATTCACTAACTTATTTATTTTTCTGCAGACAATGCTGCAGAAGGCTACCAATGGGAAGAAGGTTTGCTTGATTTTGATGAAAGCATTGAGGACTAGCTCATTTTTTTCCTTCAGGTGGAGTGAAATGGTTCTCTTTGGCTGCAGCTTTGAAGCCTCATTGTGGTGGAAACCCATAACTCTTTATATTGTCCTCTTGCTGCCTGAACAGGCCTAATCCCAGAGTAAACCATAGACATGGTGACCCGATAGCAAGCTTTAAGGAGAAAACAAACTGAGCTTGACGCTAGTGGCTAAGATTCTAAAAAATGGGATATGCGTGAATGATAATACCATCATGTTACATATCATTGGAAAGGTAATTTAATGCAGAATGCAGTGAAATAAAGTGCATTAGAATATGTGTATTCTATAAAAGATTATGGCTAATTAACCAGAAAATGAAAACACATGTGTAATAAAAAGTGGATTTTTTTAAACTCAAAACTTAACTATGAGATTATCCATCCTTCTTTACCTTTGATTGCAATACTAAGAGTACTTCCCAGGTTGTAAGCCCTATTGGACTTAATGGGACTTACTTCTGAGTAAACACGAATAGGATTGCCCTGCAAGTGTCTTTGCACAATGTGTCTAACCAAGGTGGGAAAACTTTAAATTTATTTATTTAATTAAATTTTATTATGTTTTGGGAGGGGATCTACAAAATCGTATTAAATCCTAGATAGCAGATAAATGCCTTCGCTCCTCTCTGAATTTTGGAAGGTTTCAGAGCAAATTGGTTTTGGGCTGCTGCAAAGGAGGAGACAGGTTTCTGCCAAATTTTCTTTTTTAAAAGTCTGGACTTGATGTCACTTCCAGTTGTGACATCACTTCTGGGACAGCATTTTGAGTTTTGCACCAGGTTACATGATCATTAGCTATGCCATTGGTTTATATGATGTATTGGCAGAAAATTCTCATAATCTATTGTCTACAGTATGTCTTTAAATATTGCAATACACCTATATGAAGTGTCAATAAAATCTTTAAATGCTTCTTAATCAGTTTCAGTGCACTTGTCCAGAATAGCTAGAAGACTAGAATCCAGAATGTAGTTAGATATGAAAATGTAATTTAAATTGAGTCCAAATAACTCAGCACTGTTGGCACTGGCTAGCAGTGGCTCTCTAGCCTTTGAGACAAAAAAACTGATTTATCTGGAGATGCCAGGGATTGAAACTGGGGTCTTTTGTATGCAAAGCAAGTATGGTACTCTGAGATACAGCCCAGGGCCAGTCTTTCATGACACCAACTGAAGCAGTCACCTAAGACTGATTGGTGGTGTCCTTTGCTATCCACCTACTTGCCCCCACTCCTCTTCTTTCTCTTTCCTTAACCTGTATTGGAAGAGAAAGAAGGGGACAGTGAGGAAGAGAGGAGGTTGAATGGCAACCAGTGTGGATTGTGGTTGCCTTCCATTCTCATTTATCCCACTCATTCACCAAACAATTTGTTTTAGAATGAACAGGAACCTGACACAAATGGAGATACATCAAATGAACACCCATCTTGCTGGAACAGTGTCCCTTATTGCTTTATCCCTTATATAACCCAAAAGAAGAGATTCATTAAAGTCCTGCTTCATTACTCTCTGGCTTCCATTAAGAACTGGCTGAAGTGTAACATCCTTTCCTTTTGTTTCACATTAGCAGAACACAACACTTGACAGTTAAGTAAAAATCCTAAATAAAATATGAAAGCTGCCAAAACATTACAGAAATCTCACAGACGGAATATATGAAAGGGGCTTCTCGGATGCAAATGTTTTTAATAGGCAGTATGAAAATTGCATAAAGTTATACAGGAATCCCTAATGTGACATGAAAGAACAAACATCTTCCAATTGCTCGCAGGTTGATCATCCAAGTGTTATTTTACTGTTCTACTTACTTGTCCTGATATTGCAGCTTATTATGACATACCCCCTCAGACTCATCTGTGATTAAAGTCTTTTTCTTATTGTCTATCTTTGTGGAATACTCTACCTATCCAAAATTCTGTGGATACAGAATAAACCAGTACTGAATAAACTCTGATTTCACTTGCTAATCATCAGAAAGCATGTCAGTAGATCCTTCTCTGTGACCTTCATGACTGAGGAATCGACTATGACCTTTTTGAGGAATCAAAAATTCACAGTGGCCATTTTCAGAGATGAGGCTTGCTCTTGATCAGGGTGACCATATCTCCTCTTTTTACCAGAACAGGTCCTCTTTTTTAACCTTGTGTCTTGGAAAAAAATCTTCATTGTTCTCCTTTCCCTTGTGAACAGGCAGCATGTAACCTTCTTGTAATTAATAAATTGTAATAAATTATGGCTGCAATCCTAAGCCCCATTTAGGGCAGCATAAGCCCTAGCATCAGCACCAGTGTTGGGCACCAGCAGGTTCGCACCTACTCTATAGAACCGGTTCTTAACAAGAGATAGTACATAGAAAGTTTAAAAATAGCCATTTAAAAGTGGCTGCCAGATGGACAGAGAACCGGTTCTTAATTTCTTTGAAGCCCATCACTGATCAGCACCATGCTGGCCTGGGAGTGTCAAGGCACTTCTGTGCCACTTCTGGGGGAGGGTTCAGCCAGTGCACAGACACGCATTTGCCTCCCTACTAAACATCACAATGGGAATGAGAGGACTGATGAGTTATGCTGGCCTATGTTAAGACGTGTAATAGGTTTAAATTTAATAAGTAATATAGTGTTTAAATTAACCATATGAAAGCAATATATATGAGTATTTTTAGTTTTTATTTTGTCATGTCATACATTTTCTTGGGTGTCCTATATTGGGGGGGGCTTGTCCCCTTTTGCAGTTATGACATACATTTTAGCTTGGAAGTCAAAGCAGAACACAACGCTCCCTCCCTTTCCAGTGTCCCATCTTTCCACTAATTCAGGGCCATTCTCATAGGGAGTGGCCCTGCCCAGCATCTCTGTATTTTCACGTACATGTTATTTTCACCCCTGTATTTTCCTGTACATAAGGTTGTCATATGTCCCAGAAAACAATTTTTTGTACTGTATTATACATATACTGGCAAGTTTGATAAAGGGTCCTGTTCAGGTTTTGTGGAAGAGAATTATGGCAACCCTACATGTACAGGAAAATACCCTGTATTTTCAATTCTGTATAGGATCAAAATCTATCTTGAAAGTAGTATTTAGAATATGGGAAAAGAATCAGATGAACCCACCACACTCATACCCATGCAACACACTCACACAACAACAGAAACATGGGAAAGGTGTGCTGGCAGAGGAAGCAGGATATCCACCTCCTAATTGCCTGGAAAGACTACTTGACAGGCATATTCAAACCAACTTTTGTTCAAACCAAACACTTCTTTATTGAAAATCAAAGAATATTTATACAATTTCCTTCAATTAGTGATCAAGAAACATAACCAAAGCTGAAAGTTTGCAAATAATTACAATTTTTTTTAAAAAAAATCACCCTTCTTCTAAGGAGCTCAGCGCAGCGCACATTACCCCCTCCATCTTTTTTTTCCCTTACTGCAGTCCTGGAAGTGGATACAGCTAAGAGACAGTGGCTAGCCCAAGGTTACCCAGTGAACTTGATGACTGAATGGGAATTTCAATTCATCTTTCCCCAAATGTCCCAAATGTGTGCAGCACTGACCTTTTACACCACACTGCAGAGACAGAATGAAAACGGGCTTATTTCTTAATGACTCATTAGAGAATGACACTGGCAATGTCCCCCATCATGTCCCATACTTACCCAGTTCTACCACTTTTTGCCCCGTTATCCCTTTCCCAACACTCCAGTCTCATCCATTGGCCTACCTGCTCTGCCAAGCAGTGCCAAAGCTGATACAACAAAAGGGAAGTCTGTGGCCTTCCAACCGGCATCCCAGTAGTGAAACCTGGCAGCCTATGCTGCCAGAAAGCATATTATAGTGGTTTTTGCAGCAGTTGCCACCTGCAGAACACGCATTCCCAATGGAATTAGGCCATAAGTGCCTCATTTAATTCAATGGAGAAAAGTGTATACTCATATTAAGAGCAAAACCTGTCCTCCACCCTGACACTTGATGGCCTAAACCTCATTAACATTGTTCATGCGAAGAATTGGCTACATAGCATCACGTTCCCCAAAGCTCACATCTTGCTTCATACATGCCCCATTTACCATAAATGTAGGAATTTTGGGGTAGCATATGGTATGAAAGTTTGAAGCAGTTTGGAGTTAGTGTATCAACTGGTATTCTAGGTTTAAATGGTATTATAACATTTGTTTAAATGTGTTGCTAATATTAATCCAGCCCAATTTGACTGTACAAGAAGAGGAATTAATTACATATTAGGTGACATGCTCAGAAAGAAACCATGTTTGCTGTGATCCCCTGTCCTTCCCCCCCCCCCCCCAAAAAAAAAATCAGGTCCAATCCTTCTGTTTATTGGTGAGTTAAGATAATACATTTTGTACATTTAATAATGGCTTAGATTTGCTCCTAAAAGATGAAGTTACTCTAACATTTTGAATATAAAAAAATCTTTGAAGCTAATAATCAAAAGATTAGAGAAAGGATATCTTTTAATTAATTTCAAACCCTGGACTGAGTATTAAATAGAAACATGAAAGAAAGATTTCCAATTGGAAAGGCTGGTAACTGAAGAGCTTCCCCTCTCCCTCTGGAGGATTACCATTTAATTTTCAACATTGATTTGAAATAAATGATGGCACAATCCCCAAGGAAATACGTTATTTCACTTGTAAACATAAGAGTGATGTATAATAAATGAAATATATAACATTCTCCTTGTGGGGGATGCTCTGTGTGTGTGTCTGTATGGCTGCAATCCTAAAGACGCTTTCCTGGGAGTAAGACCATTTGAACACAATTGTGCTTATTTTTGAGTAGGCATGGTTAGGATTGTGTTCTTCGTGTGTTTGTGTGTGTGTGTTCTACTTTATTGTAGAATCACACTATGGGAATTATGCAGACCTGTTAACTTTATCCTTAGACAAAGGGATAGATTAATCAGCTTCTTTTAAGAAAAAAAACTATCTGTCTATATCTATATATTTAACATCATACTATTCATCCATGCAAGCCAAAAGCATTAATCATTAATCAGTTTATTAAATAATGAGTGCATGAAAGTGTTAATATTTCATAAGATACTAGCTGAGTCTCCTATACCCTTTCATTCAGGGTATGGCATAAATAATCCTAGCATACCTCCTGACTGGGAAAATGGTTGCGATCCAAACCTCAACATGCATTACTAGAAAATAACTAACTATGCCTAAATGAAAAAGACCTGCAAGGAGGAAGGCAAGGACATTATTATGGTCTTCCAATAGTCTTTCTAGTCTTCCAATATTAGGCCCATTTGATCTGTTGGAGTGTCCCCTTCCCACTCTATTACCACTACAGCAGATCTTCTAGAAGTTGGACAAAAGGGAGATTTTCCTTTTCCAATGTTTTTAGAATTAAAATAGGGAGAATTAGGGTTCATAATAGCACTTTTGGATCTTTACTGGTCTATCCTCTCTTTTCCACCAGTACATGTCATGGAAGACTTTTCTCTGCAGACTGCATCAATTTCCTCCAAAATATGTTATCCACTGGTTTGTGAAGCAGATCATTAGAGCTCAATCCTAGGCATGTCTACTCAAGAAATCCCATTATAGTCAATGAGATTTACTCCTGGGTAAGTGGGGATAGGATTGTTGCTTTATACAGTATTTACTTTAAATTAAAAAAATTAATTCCTAGGAATATTTACAGCTCAGTACCGTTGGGCCTTGCCACCAGTGGAATGTGCATTCCACTGGTAAGGACTGTTGTACAACATGCTTCAGCAGCACTCTATTATCCAACATGTACCTGCATGGTGTGTACGCATTGGTGGTAGAGTTGGTTAGGAGTGGGGCTAAAAATATTGAAGAATCAACAAAACTTTTATTTTGTTCTCATCTTGTTTGAAATGGCTTTTTGCTAATGTTTTTGGATACAATTTTAGTGGCAAGAATATTGGCAGATCTGGTAATTTCTCTTAGGATATTTATAGCAGATCAATGTTGAATATGCTTTGAAACCTTGACTGAAACTGCTCTGTCTATATAAACAGACAACAGGCTTGTCCATCAAGGCTTCCCTTTTCCTCCCATTAATGGGTGGTTTCTCACTTCTGATCATAAAGAAGGAGTCAGCAGTCTAGCATCAGCCCATATAGATGCATAAATCAGGATCATATCCTTACATCTTAATCTATTCTTATTGATCCTTTTAACAGCACTTTTTCAGTGTATAGCGTGTTTCACAATTCACACCTCATTTATCCTCACAACAGCCTGTGAAGATGGCTACACAGAGAGAACCAATGCCACCCAGGGAGTTTCATGGCGGAACAGGGATTGTAACATTCACCCTAGGAATGCTTTTCTGTGCACCAAGATATTGTCACAGAGGACTTGTATTGCAGGGTAATCACCACTATTTGCTTGACCCTCTAATTTTTATAATTAATAGTATTATGCAACTTAGAACTGAGAAATATGTAGATTATGTAATATGTAAATATGAGAAATATGTAGATTACGGCCTCTGAATATCTCTGATGCTGAGGTTTTGCTAGTCAAAAGGAGGTGACGGTTTGGGCTTAAAGTTTTCAACAAATCTTGATTTCTTCTCATGATAATTGTTCAGCTTATGAAAGAGAACCTTTAACTTTCCCAGCCTGGTGTGCGAGAAAGTCTTTTTTTATTGTACAGAAACCTACTTTCCTACTTAGAAAGTAAAAACCAACTTTCTACAGTGTTCAGAAACTGAATGGTACATTGGTTCCCAAATATTTACTGTTCATCAAAACTCCTTCAATAGATCTGTACATTTTTAGGTTGAAGTACACTTTCTCCTCTGCAGAGAGCAAAAGAAGCCATTGGGATAACTTTAAACTGTAATTCTCTAAGGTTTGGTCTTCAAAATTCTACTTAAATTGAAAGGAAAAGTAGGTTTATAGCTTGGGGGTTGTCAAGTTATTCTTGTAATTTTAATAAACAATTCTGTTTAAAAAAAACTAAAAAAATGGAAAGTGAATAAACAGAAGACGAACACTATATTTTTCCCAGGTCTCATTATTGCCTGCCTGTTGTTGGTTTCAAATGAAAATAGTTTACCAAAGCACTTTGTTTTCTCATCTTCAGGGAATGAAAATTCCAGAATAAAAATATCACAGAATAAATGCAACATGTCCAGCAAGTATGGTTTAGCTTCAAGCTGTTGTTTGGTTTCAAGCTGTGACCTGATAGACAAATTATGTTAATTAAATGAAACTGAAATATGCAATTAACTGTGACCCTTTGACTCGTGATCACTTTCCATTGTAGCCTTCAACCATGAAAAAGTTGCCTGCCCTTATGTTCCTCTTCATAAGTATCTGACATATATAGATTATACATACATACCAAAGAGGAAAAATTCCTCTGTAAATATTAATATTGAAATGTTAATCATGATAGTTTTGGAGACCCACTGTCTAACAAATATCCTGTCTGTTCACCTACTGCTTGCACATCTTTTTTCTGCTACAGCACTCAGAATTCTTGTTCAATATGTTATTTTCCAAATAATTCAATATTTAGTTTTACAGCTGTCCATTTACACCAGGCTTAAGCAGTGCAGGTCAGAGCCCACAAACTGATAGTAGCCAGGGCTTGGCCAGCAGGGCCACCCTGGACTAGCCAAGGAGCTGTCCAGCAGATTAGAAGGAAGCAGAGCTGAATCCACAAAGCTAGTAAGCAACTTCGGGCTGTGGGTGGCGCAAGCGGTTAAGACGCTGTACCTGTTAACTAGCAGGCCAGGGTTTGAGACCCAGGTCGGCCCCACAAGACAGGGTGAACTCGTGTCCTTAGCCCAGCTCTGCGACGCCAGCTGGGTCCAATCGTACTGGCTTTGCCTTTCCATTGGACTAATTCAGTGGTGTGGAGAGGGGGGATTTGCTGCTTGGGTGACAGCCTATCCTCCATAACAATCCAGCCCAGGCTTTCGTGCTTCACATGCAGCGTATGCAGCGCTGAGCACGACACCATGGTCTTTCAAGACTGACGGAGGTCTGCTTTTTTTAGGTGAGCAACTTCCTCACCATTCCATCAACACTGAGGAGATACAAACACATTCCTTTAGTAAATTTGGCAACTGTTTCTTCTTGGATCTCAGACCCTGGAGTTGAACCATATTTTCTCTTCCATTTGAGTAAGCCTTGAGTTGTCAAATGGACATTTCATTCTTAGACCTGGCATTAAGGCCGTTAGCTGTTGTTGTTCCTGGGGTTTCCAAGACAAGATCTAGATTGGGAGTCCCAATGAAGGGCACTGGATTCTCCAGTATTTGGCTCTTTCAGGCAGGGTGCCACCAATGTATGGAAAATGGCCCCTCAGTAAGCTTGGAAAAAGTAAAAAGACTTCACTAACACAGTTAAAAATAGGTTCTACTCTCATAGGGTGCAAACCTAAACCTAGGCTAATCAGTCTTCCTATTCCTATGGTAATGTAGGGAGGCAGCCTCTTACCCAGGAGTGGCACAAAAGTGGCTTATGGAACTTTTGTGCCACCCCCAGATCAGCACAGGACTTATGTTGGGGCTTAGGCCGGCCTAACTGGAGATTAGGATTGCAGCTTTACACCCTTATATTCTACTCTCTTCAAAAGGGGTCCCATCAAGCACCACTGGTTCCCGAAAGTATGGCGTTCGTAGATAGATTTTTATTTAAATCTTGATCATATGCAAAGAAAGCGTCAGGGGAGCTGAACATTTCTTCCCCTCAAATACTATGATTAGTCCGTCTGTCACACACACAAGCAGAATAAGCCAGTGATCAACAACATAAATCTGGAAGCATTGGCCACTGCTTCCTTCTTGCAAAGCACTATTGCAAAATAGGACAACTGGCTTAGAGAAGTTCTGGGTAAGAGATGCAAATCCCCCCATTCCTTCCCTTAGCATGGCAAGCTTCTTTGAATCAAGGAGAGATATGCAAACCATTCTTCTGATCTACCTCGAATCTTGTTTGGAGAAATCATGAGATTTGAACTTCTAGACAATCAGGTGGCCGCTTGATGCCAAGCATGTGTGTCCTTTCTGCAAGTTCAGAGGTCATAACAGACTACTTCTAAGATTACTTTCAAGTTGAGAAAATGGTTGAGAAACTAAGAAAACTTAGAAAACTAAGCTGAGAAAATGGTTTCTCAGTGCCTGGTCCGGGGACCACTGGAGGTCTTTGGCAGCTGCCTGCTGGGTCTGCGAGAGGACTTCACTAAGTGCATCTTCCCCTCTTCACAGCAGGAGGGCTCTGTCAGAAGATTGCAGCCTCAGAGGCCAATCCTATGCCTATCATATGCAGCCTCAGAGACCACTCCTATGCCCAGTAGTAAGTCCCATTGTAGTCAGTGGAGCTTATTCCCAGGAAAGTGTGAACAGGACTGCAGCCTCAGAATCCAATCCAATGCCTGTTACTCAGAAATAAGTCCTGTTATAGTCAATGAGGCTGACTCTCCAATAAGAGTGACTAGGATGTGCATTTTTAATGGATCCTGCATTGAAAAAGGTTGAAAATTCCTGCTCTGGGTAGACATAAAACTGTGACATTGTGCTCTCACCTGCAATCCTATCCACAGTAACCTAGCAATAGCTCTATTTATTATAATGGGATTCACAGCTGGAGGCAGCTGTGCTGTGCTCAAGGTGGGGAATCCTCCATCCAGGTCGCAAGGGGCAGAACCTTCCTCCCACCCACTGGCTGATCCCTGGAAAATTTCTTATCCACAGAACTGGTCCCTGGGGCCAAAAAGGTTGAGGGCCACTGAACTAAGCAATACTCAAACAAGTTCTACTAATTCACAAAATGAAACTGTATCAAAAATATTGAAAGGAATTCCAGTATAAGAAGTGCCAAAGCATTTGTCTTAGGCAGGCATAAACTTGAATATCAACTGTTACAAGAAGTGCGACTACAGTACTTGCTCATGTCCTTCCCCATTCATATTTTCCATTTTTCTTTTCACCATTCATTTCTTGAAACGACTCCGCTAGCTGTACTAAATAATATCTGCTTAGTATTGTGTCAGTTTGTCATCACTTTCTAGCAGTTGTTGATGTTGGTGTCAAAGTATAGACTAATGTCTAATGCTCTGCCTGGAGTTGAGATGTCTGGTTATCAACAGCATTTTATCCTGTTCTAATTTTCTAACTAGGTTTCCTATTTGGTAAGGCTGGCTTTCTGGTTTCAATGATGATAGTTAGCCATGCATATTGGTGTCAAAAGGGGTTTAGAGAACATGCCAAGCTGTGTATTTACCTTAAATTATGCTTCCAAAATATACATCTTTCTGTTTGAATGGCACCCAGTATGTAACTCAAGAATTTGTAAAAGCTGCAGCAAATGAAAACAGTTACAAAAGACAACAACTACCACATTTAAGGCACCCTTGGAAGATAAAGAAGTTTATGATCTTTCCAGATTCTATCAATAAGGTGGCCTGGTGAACTTCCCTGAATAACAGGTGCCAACTTTTCAGGGCTACCACTGAGACTGTTCTTTTTCTGTTCTCCAAAAGACCTGATTTCATATCAGAATGGAAAGCACAGCACCATTTCTCAGCTGATCTCAAAGACCAGTGGGGTTCATGTCCCACAGATCTATTGGACCCAGGCCATTTCAGATTTCATCCAGTAACTGATAACTAGTTTTTCACATTTCAGCTTCTAAAAGGCCTTTCATGTTGTTGGGTTTTTTAATGAGTTGTTCTTTTTATTATTTTATTGGTTGTGCCTAATATCACTCCTACAAGACTGACACTGAATAGTAGTGCCAAGTTCTACATGGGTTCTGTCATTCACCTTTGAGAACGGAACAGAACTAAGGTGATACTTGAATACATTCCAGGGCTGATGTTAATTATGTAGTTAATTACAGCATAGTAGGAACAATATTTTTAAAAAAAATTGTGATGCTTTATCCAGGAATGAGATGTAATTGATGCTGTAAAGAAACAAAAAGAATATTTGAAAAAAGTGAGATTGTGCCAGTAAGTATTGGCAACGACTAAATGGAAATTATAGATTCAAACCCCATGATAAAACAGATCTGGAGGCTGTACAATGTAGTATACAAACCTAATAGTTAGAAACAATTAATACAGCTGCAAAATCCATAGCTCTTTAATCTATTTTTAATCATTGATAGGCACTGGGACCTGCGGATTTCACTTGGAAAGATATTCCAAAAATGATGCATTAGCAGGAGATATTGGTAAGACTCAGTGTTCCATGACTGAATTAGGGTGGAAAAATAAATATCAGGCTGCAATTCTCTCCACTCTTTTCTTGGAATAAGCCCCATTGAATAGGACTAACTTTGAGGAGACATGTATAGGATTGTACCCTTAAGTTTCAGATTCCACATGTTGACATTTGCGGAGGGAGTGTGCACAGTTCCCTCATGAAGACATCAATTCCTAAAATAACACCTCCATATTAGAGTCTCCCAAACATAACTGATATCTCCGTAGGCCTAACATGCTTGGGACCTTGGGATGCTTGCTTAGGAGCCCACAGTGAGTGCCACTCAAACCTAAACATATAACTAAACATATAACTAATGCCTCTGCTCAATGGATTTGTTAGCAATGAGCAATGGTCACAGGATTTCACCCATGAGCAAATAACTTTTGAGATGGTGATCTTCACAATTGAGACTAATTTCCTTAGCCCTGGCTCACAACTGCACCTTCTGCTTTACTTGATGACAGCAGCAGCAGTCATTCCAGAATTGGTGCATAGTGCCCTTGTATCTTCATTGATTTGGCCAATGGCTACTGAAAAGTGTAAAAACTTTCAGAAAAGAATGGTGAAACCTCCTTGTTGTGGAAGTTTGGTTTTTCTTTTGCATCAAACCGGTAGGGGCTCAGGTATGACTGCAGAGGAAGCAGCATGAGGAATCTCTCTTACAGTACAAAAAGCAGGAGCCCATAATTTTTGCTATTCTCAATCCCTTTTCTAATGACCCTAATTTGCCTTCTTCACTGCCACTGCACACTGGGTCAACACCTTCATTGATCTATCCACCAGCACCACTAGATCTCTCTCCTGCTCTATCACTGATAGCTCAGAGAGCATTAACCTATATGTAAAGTTAGCATTCCTTGCCCCAGTGTTCATAACTTTATATTTACTTAGATTAAAACTCATTTGCCATTTTGTTGCCCACTCTTCCAGTACGGAGAGACCTTCTGGAGCTCTTCACACCCTCTTCGGGTCTTCACCTCTCTAAATAGTTTTGTGTTTTCTGCGAAGTAGGCTACCTCGCTGTTTAACCCTGTCTCTAGGTCATTTATGAACTGGTTAAAAAGTATTGGTCCCAGGACAGACCTTTGGGGCACATCACTTTGCAACTTTGTGAAAAATTACCCATTGAAATCCAATCTCTGTGTTCTGGTTCTCAACCAGTTCCCAGCCATTTCCCTGGTCCTCAACCATTTCTCAGTATGGCCCTTGTAGGAGGCATAATCCCTCAATTTCCTTCAGTTACTGAAATGAACTGAGGGTTCTAGCCTTCTCTGCCCCAGGGGATCATGGGAATAGATCCTTCAACCTGATGGACTGACACAGAAGATGCTGACACCTTGCACACAAGGCTTTTAGATAGATAGAAATGTGTCACTGAAAATAGTTTAATTAGAACTGTGCCTCTTCCAATCTAGCTTGAGACTGCAATATGGAAGGAGCTTTGGCTGCAATCCTAAACACACTTTCCATTGAACACCGTAGGGCTTTCTTATGAGTAGACATGCGTAGGATTGTGCTCTGTATCTCCTATTTTGTTCCGATTCAGATAAGGCTATCCATGGTTGCTCTTTCTCATGGAAGCAAAGCTCCCATAGGAGCTTGGGAGTGGAAAAAGAGCCTAGCCTCCTTGACAAACTTGCTTTCTCTATACAAGGATTTTTTTTTAGTGGAAGGGCATCCCCTTCTTATATTGAAACATTACAGCTCCAAATGCAACTGAAAATTTGGTCTATGTGTTTTCTGCTTGATTTTCCTTCTATCCTTCCTTCTGTTCTTAAGGTAAACCAGGCTGTCTGTTGCTACCACCCTGTTAGGGCTGGGCCATCCATAATGGGCTGGCATCAACAGCAGACAACTGCTTGTGACTGGAATAAAGAGGGAGTGAACCCACCACATCCCTCAACTCTGTCTCAATGGACAGAAGCCTCCTTACCAGCCTCTTTTTCTTGAAGGAAATGCCAAGTGCTATGATCACACCATGCATGTTCTCCATTTTTTGCTTTGATGTTGAGGGAAGAAGAAGCATGATCTCTCAGTCCTCTGTGAGGTTATTTAAGTAATGCAGGAAATGCCGAGTGCTGTTCCATTGTGTGCTTTGCTTTGATTCAAGAAAGAAGGAGATGAGATCAGCAGTGCAAGGGAGTAGGGGTGACATGTTCATGGAGAAATGGCTGGGGTTCTGCCCTAGCTTCAGCTGATCTTGCATTTGCCATCCCTCGCTTCCACCCACATGTGTCCAACCAACCAAAACAGGTGAGTGGAGAAGTTGTGGAATTTATGTGAGAATTTGAGAAGTTGTGTGACAACTACAGGCCTCCTCACAAAGTCTCAAACTTTTGTGAGCAACTGAATCAAGTGCTCACAAAGATTCAAGTGTAAGACATCCACCATCTCTGCCACATCCTTATTCCCCTTTTCTTCCCACAAAAAGTTCTGAACTTTGGGGCAATGAAGACAGCAGGCGTTTCCAAGGTTCTGGTGACCAATTGACCTGGTGGGATCTGGACCTGGGAATATCATTTCCAGAATCCCTGGTGGGAAACTGATGCAATTGGAATCATTTCCACCGGAGGTAGGTTTTCGGAGATCATTAGCCTGCACAGAACTAATGGAAATGCAGTTCATTTCCCATTGGGCATTTTGGACATGGACTACCAACATCAAACTGAAACGTTTTCTTCCACCAACTTCCTTACATACCTCCCCCACCAAAAAAATACTGTGCTTTGGACAAGAAAAGAACTGGAGGGCAGTAGTATCTGTGGCAACAGATGCTTTGCATTTGAGTCTTTGTGAGAGATTTTTGATTTCTCACAAAAGGCCTCAGTTTTTGCAAACACTTTCGAGTCTTTGTGAGCATTCAAATCCAAAACCCTTGAAGGATTGAGCTTTTGTGAGCATTTGCTTGGAATGTGAACCAAAGCATGACCCCATTTTGAGTTGGCTACACCACAACCTTCTTTGATGCAAAATTCAAAATCCTCTTTCTCCCCCAATCCCCCCCCCCCGGCCACAAAAATACATCTTGATCCATTTCGGCCTCATTAAATAATAGGTGTTGCACAAGAGCCCCCCACATTTTTGGCTTTCACAGCAAAACAAAAAAGGATTGAAAGGAGGTTGAAGCTCAACTACTGTATATACAGTTACAGAGGCCATCCAGGTTGTCTTCTGAAAAGCTTCAGTCTTAGACCTGGAAGTAAACCAGGTTCATGGCAAATACCCAGGAGAGGGCAGTAATGATTCAACCATTTGTCTTCCCAAAGGTGAATTTGGGCCCATCCCCAGGATTCAAATTCCTCCATGATCCTAAGTGGGTGCCTGTACTGATTCTACCTGCCTGTGCTATCCAGGTGAGTTCTTCCAATTCATTGTTAATTGTTTGAAGAAAAGAAAATCCAGGTGAAGCCAGCTTTCTTAGCCTCACAAAAATACTGCTAATCACATAATAATGCCATTATAATGATGGCGTATTTTCTTAAGAGTATTTCCATGATATTTTCATGGACAAATGAGTCCAAGAAATCAGACAATTTAGGTTTAGTCCCCTGAACATCACATGGTCACCAAAGTTCCAGATCCCCATGGTCAAAAAAATCTAAAATGATCTTTAGCCTAACTTAAATTTGAGAAGAAAGAATCAAAACAGGAAAAAAGATGGATATGTTTTGTCTAATAGCTTCTGATTATGTTCTTAATTCAAGAACCTTAATTTTTTGTGAGAGATTACTGCATTATTAATAGACTACAAGGATCAGCACAAATACTTTTGTTTGATTTTATGAGCATTTCCCAGTTGATCTAAGATATTGTTAGGGTATGTAAACTGCACAGTTATGTGATGGGGAAAAGAGATGCTGTGTGTGGTATTGTAAACCACAGTGCCAAGAGGTCCAGCTTGGCATGCATTTTAAATTCTATTATTATTTAATTCCCTTTGAACATCTTCATTCTTTGAGCAAAATCTCTGTGGTGTGCTTTAGGATTCCCAACTCTACTATGAAGAATATTTTATAAATTTGGGTAACCTTAATTACGGCTATATGTATTCTTGTTGTTCTTCAAGCCGCGTTGGGTTTCCTTTTCTAAGGAAAAAGGCGGGATATAAATGGAATAAATAAAATAATAAATAATAATAATTGTTGTGACAGGAAAGAAAATACCTAAAAGTCAGAAAATCAGTAAGTCAACCAGAGAGGGGAATTGCATAAGTTCCAATATCCCCCCCCCCCCACTTAAGTTCTGATGAGATGCACTTTTTGCACTTCCCAGTTGTATGGTACCATGTCGAAATCTGCCAAAACAACACAGTTTGCTGCTTATTGTATCCTAATTAATACTATAATGAGCTTCCTCAGATAGCCAAATCCTTAATCAGCCCTATCAAAACTATGTCTGCTCAAAGAAAGACTTGTGTTAATTCTGCTTAATTCCTGACAGTGGTTAAGCACCATTAATACTCCATAATTTCATTGTGTGTTATTGTAATCATATCAGCATATATCTTAGCCGCTACAGAAGGCTCTGTGGGCTGTTGGTGAATTATCAGTCACGTGATGCCCTCACTAAGAGACTATCTTCCATCACAGCCAGACCTTCATTGCCCTCCCCACAGTCAGTAGCCTAAGCAGGTATTAATAAAGGTCTCCTTTTTAAAATTGCACTGCTCTAAATGGTCTTTAAGGGACCCAGCAGTAATCTCAAGATCCCTATATTTTAGCAGGAAGGCAGGACAGAGGAATTAATAAGAGCCCTTTTCTGTGTAAACTGCTCCCTGCTTTAAGGCTATATCCTGATGTCAGGGCGCTAAGAGAATTTTAAATGCACAGATGAATTGTTTGTGTTGCAAAAGCGAAACAGGGGGCAAAGGCTAAGAGACTTGAGAAAATTGAAAGACTGCCAGGAAACGCCGGGATGCAAATAGCAACAAAACAGGGATAAATGCTCCTGCTCACATATGCAGGAGTTCTGCAGGAGGAGGAAAAAAAAGGTTATTAATTTTCACCAGGCTGTATCTTACAGATGGTAGCTCAGCATCACTTTTTGGTGTAATGAAAATGGTCTGAGCAGAAGATAAATGGTTCATAAAGTGGACCATTTAGATGCAATCGAGGCTCAATCTGGCCAGTGACTAATCACGTCCCCCCAGTAAAGCTGAATTCTACTAACAGACTTTTTTTTCCTGCTGTACCAGTGAATTGTAGTCGGGTCTAAGTTCAAGGCAGGCAGAGAATTATCTTGATTTATTAGAGCGCTGCCTGGCTGTGCCACTCGCTCTGCTGTGGCTTTGTGGGCTTCTGCCCTGTTGCTGCTGGAGTGTAATTTTTACTGTTCCCCTGTGACTAGTACACAGCATCATTTTCAGCCGCGAGAAAAATGGGTTGCTTTTGCACCTGTAATTTTTCTTCTTTTGCCACTGAAGGTATATAATATATCTCTAAAGTGCGTAATAAGTTTCTGAAAAACGTGTTTTTAAAAGAAATTGATTCCAATGGTTTATAAGCCTGAGCAAGGCCACATCAGGAAATGTGCCAGATTGCAAAGGTATGCTTGGTTGGGAAAGGCACTGGCAGGCCCTGCTTCCCGCACCCCCACCAACATCCAGGTTTTCATTTATTCCGGCTTCCAGTCCGGAGTGCAATTTCAGGCACTGCCTGGACCGGAGCCACTTTTGATAATGAACCCTGATCAAATAAAAATGATGGTTATATACGGAGACTTTACAAGTTCTGATTAAGATGGATTTTCTTCTGTTTTATATTTAACGGCATTTAATTGTGAGGAAGAAACGATACCAATAGAAGAGCGATTAGTGGCATTTGTTCAATGTTCCTTTGCATAATGCCATTTATAGATGGTTCAGTTATGATATTATTATGAGCAGCATATGAGTAACTAAGCAGTTTCTCATATTTTTAGAGCTACATAGAAAGAATGAGGGTGAGAGCTATTTAATGTCTAGAGAAAGGATTCTTCCCACCCTAATCCTTATCACAAAGGCGCATGATTTTGACTGTGGTTTGCAATGTCATTTGATTAACTGTGGGTAATCTGTGACTTATGATAGAATCAAAGCCAGAGCTAGATGAATAATTTCAGCTCAATATGTAGATGTGTGTGTGTGTACACAACACATGCACATACAGACTTACTTAAAGGGCAAAATCCAGAGTAACTACGGGGAATCCTTGCTCTGGTGTAAGAACAATTTGCTCTGGATTGCAGTATGAATTTCCCATAGGGTTTCACTAGGTAGTGCAGTAACTATGGGTACACGTAATGTCTCTTACGTGCTCCCGTAGTTACTCTGGATTGTAGGGTAAGGCCATAAACTGAGCGTATATTCAGTATGTTTCCAAATGCCATCTCATTTCCCTAAAGTACTGATCAAGGACATTTACCATGCTATGGATGCATATGTCAAAAACAAACCTCATGACACTAACATTTCCCAGGGTGTCTCCTAAAATTTGAAGGATTGGCAATAAATGTCAACATTTACCAACTTTCTGACATGCCTGAAGCTGGCAAGCCTGAGATTCACATGTTAGTAGTGTCACAGATTGTCCAAAATGGCCATTTCAAAGCCCAGTTGGTCTAATGCTACAAAGTTCCTTTCATATATGGATCTTGAGTGCTGGGGGTAGCTCGGGACAAATACTGCCCAGAGCAAGTAGGATGACCAGATGTCCTCTTTTTCCAGTATATGTCCTCTTTTTGAGCCTTCCTGCATTAGAACTTAAATGTTACCCTTTTTCCTATAAGTGGGCATCTGGCTACCTTGAGACTAAGGGAAAAACTCTGGCTAGTGGTAGGTTTGGTTGGGATGAGGGGAGGCATTCCAGATTGGGTCTCAGGCAGGGCTTGGGAATGAACCAGGAGAGAGAGAGGAGGGTCTGGCAGATCCATCTGCTCTACTGCAAAGCCCAACACAGGCTCTCATACCTGTGCCAGCAAAATAGTTGGTGCAGGCTTGAGAAGCCCTATGGATGGGACTTGGGGAAGTGGACAAAAGTCCCCTTTGCCCAAGGAGACCTCCAGCAGTCCTGGGTCTGCCACTGGATGCAGTGGTAGCCATTTTGGTGCCACTGCCACTGGCAGCAGCACCAGGGATAGGATTGGACTGTGCAAGAGACTGTTGAATGTTGGCAGTCATCTAAGGCTGCAATCCTAACCCCAGTTAGGTCAGCCTAAGCCCCAGCACAAGTTCTGTGCTGGCTTGGGGATGTCACAAAAGTGCTGTAAGGCACTTCTGTGCCACTCTTGGGGAAGGGTTAGGCCAGTGCACAGGCATGCGCTTGCCTCCCTACATCGCTCCAGGGACAGGAAGACCAATAAATTGCTGGCCTATGTTAGGACTGCACCCTAAATGATATTGTCAGCATTTACTATCATATAGAAGTGGTAAGTCTTAGAGGTGGTAAGTACATATTGTATATGTCAGCATGCAACTAATTTCAGCTACTCAGAACATTACACACATGAGGATACTTGCATACCCATACACATGAGGATACTTGCATACCCATATATAAACATATACTTCTTAACACATAAATACATTAAGGGAAAAAGCCTCCTCCCCAATGCTATCACCTTGTGACAATATTGTTAAATCACTGTGGCCTACAAAGGATCACCTCCATCACTTATAATTTCTTCCATTTTTACATTTTTCCCCCTGAAGAGTAAGAAGGAAGCTGTGCATATCTGATCTAAGTGTGGGATTAATTATTTCAAGGCTGACCTCTCTGTTTTGCTCTTATCCCATTTATCATCCAGTAAGGGGATCCTTTGCTTATTTCATTTTAAAGGACACTTCTCTTTGAACAATGCTGGAATCTATAAGGCGGACTGTAAGCAAAAAGGAAACCTTCTCTTGTCTTTGGGTCATGACCACAGAAATTGCATATGAAGCAACTATTTTTTTTCTTTAACTAAAACAACTCCACATGTTTAAGAACAGAAATGCTCATTCAACCAGCTGCCCAGTACTGGCACAAAGGAGCAAGCTTCTGTCTGAAACCTAGTCCTCTATCCCAGTGACAGAAATAAATTTCAACCAGTGCATGCTCTGTATGTTTGGCAGACAAATTAAGCGTTGTGTTGGATCAGAATTCAAAATGTCTGAGATGGCATCTAAAGGTTTAAAAAAAGGTGGGCAGCCCAATCCTTACCTGTGCTGGTTACAATGCAACTTAGGAGGAGGCTGGAGGTCTACTCAAGATAAGGGCATAGTATTCCTCTTAGGCCTATATCCTAAAGTGAAATTAAGCCCCTTGCTCTGGAGCAGTTAAGACGACTTTCCATAAGATAACACTAGAGGGTGACGTAACTGCATGAACCCGTAACTACTATGGATTTTGCCCTAACTCCGCATTAAGACCCAGCCTCGGATCAGCACCAGCCTTTTAGCTGACACATATCCAGGAAGCTCAATGTAATACCACAAGGCCCAGGAAGGGTGTTAACATATGGCAAAGGGCTGCTCCACTATTCCCACCACTTCTTTGGCACTGTCACATACCTTCTCCAGCCCCCTTCATGCTCCTAGAATGCCCTCCCGCCATCCTCACCCTGGCCCTGCAACATTTGGCTATTTCCCTACATCATCAGCCAGGGCTATAGATATAGCACTCACAAGGTAGTGCAAACCTCCTTTCCAGTGCTGTCCACTCATGCAGTGTCACAAATTAAAGCACGTATTTGAAATTTTTGGCCAGCACAGTCTTCTGCATTGGCCGAGTGTAGGTATTGTGTTCAAAGTGAAATAACATTTTTTCTCCTTTGGAGAAAATTCTCCAGCCATTTCCTAAAGCACCTCACAACACTCAACTTTCACCTTTATTCTCCATGCTATCAAGGTCCTCACTCACATTGTGGCACCTTGTCGGATGATAAGGAAGGGAAAGGCTGGAGCCGATCAAGTGTGCTTGAAGACATCCAGAGGATCTCTCTGTATGTTAACTCATAACTCCTTTCAAAGCACAACTCCAATAGGTCATCAAGCATTATGACGCTAATTTTTAGAACCATTCAAAAGCATTCTAGGTAATATAATTGTTTGTAACCTTTCAATTAGGAACAACCATTCAATTCAGAGCAACTGGATTGAAGGAAGAGTTTGCAGTAGCAAAAGCCACTATTCCTATGTGTTGTAGGGTGCAATCCTAACCTACGCTGCCACAACTCATCAGTCTTTCCATTCCCATGATGATGTAAAGAGGCAAGCGCATTTCTGTGTACTGGCCTAACCCTCCTCCAGGAGTGGCGCAGAAGTGGCTTACAGCACTTTTGTGACACCCCCAGGTCAGCACAGGATGTATGCTGGGACTTAGGCCAGCCTAACTGGAGCTTAGGATTGCAGCCTAATCTATTAATACTGCTTTGTACTTTAAAAAGTAAACACACAACATGAACTGGGAAGAATTTAATTATTTTGTATTATAAGATAGTTGAACTGATAATTGAAAACTATGTTTTCTAGTAGGATAATGCAATTTTAATGTACTTAACAAATCCACTTATCCATTGAATATACATTTCTTACAGGAGGGATGTGCAAACTGGGACACTTTAGGGACTCTGTACGTTTGTGTACGAGACAGCTTGTCGTTTGTGAGATGAAAGGCTGCAACGGCTGAAATTTTCTTTTCTATACAATTGTTAAGGGTAAAGGAGTCCTAAGGTGGCACACTTTGCCCACCCGTGTTTTACAGGATCCAATGAACCCTATATAGCGGGTCACTACTGGAAACAATATGCTGAACTTTATCTGCTCAGGTTTTGATGCACCCATGCAATTCTGTGTGTTCAATATTGAACTCTCTCAATGGGGGAAACAACTTATTGAATGATAGCATTGCCCAGAAGAAGCCTAATAATGGCATTTCAGGAAGCTAGCAGAGATAGAGTAGACGGACATGAAGCATTCAGCAAATAATAGTGTGGAAGATTATTGTCTTGTTGTGCATGTGTGTGCATGTGAGTGTGAATATAAGAGGGAGTCATCTGAGGGTGTAATCCTTGAGGCATGAGGAGGCAGGCATATGTCTATGCACTGACCAAGCCCCTGCACCCTCAGGAGTGCCGCAGAAGTATATTATGGGCAAAATCCAGAGCAGTTACAGGTCCACGCAGTTACGTCACCCTCTAGTGTTATCTTATGGAAAGTCACCTTAACTGCTTAAGGTGCTGGAAAGTGCACCTTAACTGCAAAGGGCTTAATCTGACTTTAGGATATCAGCCTATGACACTTTTGCAATGCTCCCAGGCTAGCACGGGACTTGTTCCAGAACTTGTGCCAGCCTAACCAGGGGTTAGGATTGCGGTGTCAGTGATCACCGTCAGTGATTGCGGTGTCAGTGATTGTGGTGTCAGTGATGGGCAGCACTGGAGAGAAAGTGGACATTTTCTGTTTTGCTGGGTTGCTATTGATTATTTGTATCTATCATCCATTCAATAGTATTTCTTCAAGTAAGAAAGGCCAAAAAAATCATATATACATTGGGTAGCTATTCAATTTTTTTGTGTGCTGAATGGACAAATTATTTTTCTTTAAAAATATTTAATTGCTCTATATAACATTTTGATTGCATTTCTGCTTCATACATTCTTGAGCAAATAAACTGACCATTTTTACTATTGGAAAAACCATTTTTTGAAAGATGGCAAAATTTCAGCTCCTGGATGGTTGGTTTCATTTAACGGGGCTTCCCATGAATTTATGAACTGTTCTGTAACATCTTCTGCCAGCACGGAATGGCAGTCTTTAGGCAGGCACCCAATGTGTGCTTAGCTATATAATAAACACAGTATTTACATGGTCTGTAGCCTTGGTAAGGAATTTCAGAAAATGGTCACTTTCCACATTTACATTCATTTTGTTCCTTCCACTCAGTGAAAATGTGGGATGGGGTTTGTGAAGGAAAGCCCTCATATATCGTGAACGTTTGGGGCATTCATTTCAAAATACCTTTAACAAAACTTGTGACAGTCATCTGATTTTCTTCCCTCGACTTGAGTGACAATGTAGTTTAAGATATTGTTTTCTGACTTTTAACGGGGCTTGTTTGTGGGGAATGTATTTTTTTTCCATATTGCCACACCTAAAGGAATTCTGCTCCAAACCCAATCAGCTAGTTCATTTCTTAAGCAATAAATGGTAAGAGGGGCAAAACACTGAATAAGCAGGCGTCTATAGAATTTCTCTTTGAAAAGCCGACTCGTTAGGTGCTATAACACTTCAGTTGATATTTCTGCAGTGCAAACACGATAGTGGAAAATTAAGTTGCCCCAGCAAATTCAGTTTCAGAGAAATTTGTTATGAAAAAAACTGCTGCTGCTGGCCTTAGAACATTGAATTTCTCCACCAAATAATATCTTAGAAATTCCACTTCAGAAGAAATCAGCTCTAAATAATTGATAAATTTGGTTTGTTTAGAAACCTTTTGACCCCTGTAATAGAAAGTAAAAACACATTTCAGTTATTAAAGTCACATATATTCCCTCTGGTAGGGGAAGCTTTTAATTTTAAGCTGGGCTCTGTTGGGGCCATTTGATAAAGCTAGGAAAAACCTTTTCAACTGCTGCTGGAGGATTTGGGTCAGCTTCCCTTGGGAAAATGGCAAAAGATAAATTTGTAGCTTTTCATTTTTAACACATAAGAAAACTTCAGAGATTTTAAACATCAAGACCTATTGGAACTGAAGGCAGACTTTTCTCTCTAGTCCTCTCTCTAACCCTCTTTTCATCTTCTTTTTTCCCCTCCCTTTAAAATAAGTTTAAATTCTCTTGTTGTTGTACTCTCTTCTGAAATGGGGGATATAATGGTTTGGCCTTTCTCACTTATGCTACTTGAGGCCTTATAAACACAACATTAATTTTAAAAATAGAAATTACATTTATGGTTGCTTTATCACCAAGCAGTTCTTCTGCACGTTAAATGTTAGATGATGACAGCCAGCTGAAATTTCCTCTTCGTGATATGTTTGCATCCAAATAAATGAATTGACGCTTTTTCTGATAGGTTATACAAAGTGTGATCAATAAATATCAGGACTGGTGCTATAAAAAGAAAACTACAACACATAATCTGGCATTTCATATCCTTTAAAGTAGTCCCCTTTGGAAGCCACACACTTAATCCAGCACTGTTTCCATTGATGGAAGCATTCCTGGAACTTGTTTTCTGGGATAATCAGCAGCTGCCTTATCGCATTCACTTGGATTGCTTTGACGTCCTAAAATCTTCGTCCTATCAGGTGGGATTTTATTTTTGGAAAGAGGAAAAAGTTGCAAGGGGCAAGATCTGGGGAATATGGTGGCTGTCGGACCTGGGGGATGTTGTGGTTGGCCAAAAACTGCTGCACAAGCTGTGCTGAAAGGGCAGATGCACTGCAATGTGCAATTGCCACTTACCGGATGCAATTCTGGCTTTTCCGACAAATAGCATCCTGCAAACACTGCAACACCTCACAGTCGTACTCCTTTTTGACTGTCTGACCACATGGAGCATACTCATGATGAACACTCCCCTTGTAGTTGAAGAAAACAGTCAACAGTGTCTTCACATTGCTTCAACTCATTTGTGCTTTCTTTGGTCTCGGAGAGGTTGGGGTCTTCCACTGTGAAGACTGAACCTTGGTTTCAGGGTCATAGCTATAGACCCATAATTCTTCACTCATTATGACTGTTTTCAAAAAGTTTTCATTGTTCTCAACACAATCAAGGAGATCTTGCACAACTGAAATCCGAGTTTCTTTTTGATCAGCTGAAAGCAGTTTTCATACAATCTTGGCAGACATGTGTCTCATACCCAAATCTTCAGTGAGAATGGACTGAACTGAACCGTAACTAATCTGTATATCCTCTGATAACTCACAGATGGGGATTCGACAATTTCCCCTCGTAGCTGCATGCACATCTGTGATTTTTTTTTCAGTTCTACCAGTTGCAGGTCTCCCAGAACGTTCATCACTGTCGACATTTTGTCGGCCATCTTGGAAATCTCTGAACCACTCATACACTCATGTGCAGCTCATACACTCCTCTCCATACACTTTCTTCAACTTTGCGTAGGTCTCTGCGCAGGTATCACCAAGCGGTTGGCAAAATTTGATGCCGATTTTCTGCTCAACATTCTCTGTCATGGTCAATGCGACAACCACATGCTACCCACGTTCCTTCTAAGCACTGCTGTAAAGAGAGGAAGTGAGCTAGAATGTCAAAACATAGTGTGCATGCACAATTAGGGTCAAGGTCAATCTATGCCAAGAGGCTTCACTCTGCATATTTTAGCTCCTTAACTATGGCACCAGTCCTGATACTTGTTGATCATTCATAGTTCTGAAGTTGGAATTGGAGAGGTGGTAGAATTTTGGATTATTCCACTTCTACCCATAGGTAGGTTGTATATTCCCTCTGCAATAAAATTCTATATTTTGTAAATCTGCAACTCTGGATGACATCTATGTAAAACCTCTCTTTCAATTAGAAGTGTGAAAAGGGAAGTTGAAAAAATGTATGCAGAGTGGATCCAAGAAAAAATAGCATTTGATGAAGAAGCATGGTTCTGGATGGTCAAATCATATTTTCACAAGCGATGCTAAGAGTGCACTATAGTTTTGGAAACATCACTTGAGAATGTTGCTGATCTGATATTCAAAGTGAAAATATCATTTTAGACATGAATGCACATTTTTGTCAATGTATATCTTGTATTCTCAGACCTGGGATATGTAAAATATAAAAATCTGTCTTAGTGTTGCTAATGAGATGGTCTGAGGGGTTTAACATTCTTGGAATCTATTCAATTAAGAGCATCAAAGAGCACCGAGGGCAATCTTGGGTCTGCTGAAATCAATAGCAACACCACTTATTAGTCCTTGGACCACTTTTTAGTCCTTGGACTTTGTTCCATTAATTCTGTATATATTGATGCAGAACATTGCAGGCAACAATGGTACATTTTTTCTTACACAGTGCCACACATATTGAGCCTTATTTGTGGCACTATTCACTGTATTTTTGAAGTAGATCAGCCATCAGTTAAGGACCTGAATTTTCTTAGTCAAAACTTTCCACTGAGCGCAATCAAACCACTGAGTGTGGCTTAAGTAATTGTTTCAGTCCTTCCTACTGTACTACAAAGGATTATGTAATGAATCACTGGGCAAGTGATCCATTACCAAGAGAATATCACAAAAGATAATTTCAGTTGTTTACTGCAAATTAAACAACTTTTGCTTTTCAAGATAAAAAAGATAAAGTCCTGGCCTATATATCAGAACCACAAAATTCAGCCCCAAAATGTTATCCATTGTATCTCAGGATTGAATCATTCAGGAATCTATTATTAATGCCATAAAGAAAAACACTTTGGGGACTGTACAACTCCACAATATATGATGCAAAGTTGCTCAGATGATCGTATGCAGCTATGGATCATCCTGATTTAGCCACGGTTGACTTGGAGTCAATGGATTCTCCAAGTTTTCTGTCTGGTGCTCCAGGGAGCACCAAACAGAAAAGGCAAAAGTCACTTAAAGAACATCTGAGTCGATCCTTAATGAGATTGTGTGACTCGCTAGCCATGTAATAAATCAAAGAAGAACACAAGCAAACAAGCAAAGAGAACAATCCAAACAGCCCTAAGGAATCCTACATATGAAGACCTTTTTCATCAAATCTCTGGCAGGACTTTGTAAGCCAGATCAAAGCCATCTCTAAGCAGCTGGCAACCATGGCACACTCCCAAGATTTTAAAAATATTTTGGACCAAGATTCTACAACCAGAGAAGCTGCATGCTTCCTGGGAGACTTAGCTACCCCAAAATTCCCACATTTGGAAGAAATCAAAGGTCTAGAGGAAAAGAATGTGCTTGCAGTATCACATGAGTATGCGTTATCACTCTCCCAAACATCAAACATCAGGTGTTCTTGGCTGAGATGTGATTCAAAAGTGATAAAGTCATCCAATGCTGAAAATATTTAAGTTCTCTTAGGGCATGTTTATCTGCAAAATAACATAGAAAAAATGTAAGAACATCTCTAATATTATATACCACCTACCTAACAAGCTGTTGTATATGCCCACATTAATCTTGGTGTCAAGTACATGGACAATTAAATGTGCTCATTGCAGCTACTCTGTGAACCTGCATAATTTAGGATTTTTAACATATAAGTATTTTCCTATGTATTGTACAGATCAAGGATAAAGGACACATAAGAATAAATTGCAGGTTGTATGAAGTCAGTTTGCACCTGCAAAATGGTTGGCACAGACTTGAGAGGGGCTTGGAGCGAAAGTCCCCTTTATCCAAGGAGACTTCCAGCTGCACCTTGGCACCCATCAGATACAGTGGTAGCTATTTTGGCACTCCTGCTCCAGCAGGTCCCATGATGTTATTGGTTTGGGCTGTTATACCACTACCAACAGAAAGGGGATTCATGAGGCAAACTCCAGTGGATGCTTCAGGAAACAGATGGTGGTCTCTCCACCTGCTTATCTCCACTGCTTCTCCTCTTTCCACTCTCTGAGCAGACAGGAAGAGGAAATGTAGAAGGAGAGTGATGAGTTTGAACACTGGAGGACTAGAGCCTGGCACACTGTAGGTAAGGGAGGGTGGCATTTGGCATTTCACCTCTTGTATTGAGGTCTTGGGCCAGCCCCTAAGTAGGGATGAAACACACCGATATATTAGAAAGAAGATTTTTTGCTAAAGAACAATTACTTCTAAAAATGAGGTGTTATACAACACCTTAATGCACCAAATTAATGACATGTAAATTGTACTTTGCACTTTGTTCAGATTTCAGCAGCTAATAATAGCTAGTTTTCTTACAATGTATGGTACAATTCAGAAATTCCATCTGACACTTTCATTTGTATAGTTCAGACCTTACCATATCTAACAGGTGGTTGGAAATTATAACAACGGAAGAGAATGTCAGGGTGGAAGAGAATACCCCCTTCCCATACTGACTGGTTGCCATTTCTGAGATTTTTTTTTTTTAGATTTCATATTTCACTTAGGAAGTTTCATTACTGAGCAAGTATATGAACTTGAATCTTCCGGTCTAAGGCTGCAATCTGGAAGTGCACTTGGGCTGCCCTGTCTTTCACTGGGGTAGCCCAGGTCCAAGATGTGGCAGCCCAATTATCCCCTAACTCTCCCATGCACCATCTTCCCATGCACCATCCTCCCTCCATGTACCATTCCCCCTCCATGCACCATCCTCACCTGTGCATCTTCCCCCCAAGTACCCTACTACCTTGTTGCATCCTTCTCCCCCATACACCATTCCCCCTTTTGCATACCAACCCACCCGCCTCCCCGTGGACCAGGCATTGGGCACCATCAGGCACTAAATTGGTTCTTAGTGAGTCCTTACATCGCAGAAGGAATCACTCCCCAAATTTCATGCTTCTAGGTCCAGGGGTTGGGCTGGATGTTGATCAGACAGTCTTCAGTGTTAAGTATAGAGGCAAAAACATATTACACCCCTTTTCACCCCTTTAGGAGTTAAATTTAAAAAATTGGTTCTTAGTGGGTGCTGATGTCACAGGAGGAATGCACTCCTCAGATTTCATGCTTCTAGGTCCAGGGAACTGGGCTTTGATCAGTCAGCAATTCTGCAATGTAAAGTATAGGGATGAAAATGTGCCCCTTTTCACCTCCAGTTTGAATTTCCAGTAACCAGTTTTTAGTGAGTGCCTCCATCACAGAAGGAACATCCTCCCCAAATTTCACATTTCTAGATCCCATGGTTTTGCCTGGGCATTGAGGGCTGTGCAAATGGGGATGCGGGATATTTGGCTGATGCGGGGATGTGCTTGCATCCCCTAAGTGGTAATGAAAACATGGATGGTGCAGAATAGCAGATTAAGGTAGATAGAGAATTGGTTCGAAACCACTTAAGTGACCTAAACGAATTCAAGTCATTTGGACCAGATGAGCTGCATCCTCGAGTTCTTAAGGAACTGGCAGATGTCCTTGCAGAGCCTCTGTCGATCATCTTTGAGAAATCCTTGAGGAGTGGAAAAGTGCCACTGGACTGGAAGAGGGCAAATGTAGTCCCAATTTTTAAGAAGGGGAAAAAAGAAGACCCGGGAAATTATAGACCAGTCAGTTTGACTTCAATCCCGGGCAAGATATTAGAGCAAATCATAAAACACACAATTTGTGCACATCTAGACAAGTACTCGGTGATCAAAACAACCCAGCATGGATTTACCAAGAATAAATCTTGCCAGACAAATCTGATCTCCTTTTTTGATCGGGTTACGAGCTTACTGGACAGTGGCAATGCTGTGGATGTCATTTATTTTGACTTCAGCAAAGCATTTGACAAGGTCCCACGTGACATTTTAATTGGGAAGTTGGAAAAATATGGGCTAGACGAGGCAATCGTTAGGTGGATCCGCAACTGGCTCGATGGCCACACTCAAAGGGTTTTAGTAAATGGTTCTGTGTTAACCTGGAGGTCGGTTTCAAGTGGGGTACCCCAAAGCTCAGTCATGGGCCCGGTTCTCTTTAACATTTTCATTAATAACTTAGAGGAAGGGATACGGAGGAGCCTGATCAAATTTGCGGATGACACCAAGCTGGGAGGAGTAGCAAACACAACAGAAGACAGGAGAAACCTCCAGGAGGATCTGGATAAACTAGAATACTGGGCCGTAACAGACAGAAAGAATTTCAACAGGGAGAAGTGCAAAGTTCTGCACTTGGGCAATAAAAACCAAAAATACAGGTATAAAATGGGGGATACTTGGCTTGGCAGCGCAACATGTGAGCGGGATCTTGGAGTCACTGTGGATCACAAGCTGCACATGAGTCAGCAGTGTGATGTGTCTGCAAAGAAGGCAAATGCCATTTTAGGTTGCATTAAGAGGACTGTAGCTTCCAAGTCACAAGAAGTTATAGTTCCTCTTTATTCAGCATTGGTCAGACCTCACCTTGAGTACTGTGTTCAGTTCTGGGCACCTCACTTTAAGAAAGATGCAGCCAAACTGGAGTAAGTCCAGAGGAGAGCGACAAGAATGATCAGTGAAATGGAAGGGAAGCCCTACGAGGAAAGGTTGGGGGAACTTGGGATGTCCAGCCTGGAGAAGAGGAGGCTGAGAGGAGACATGATTGCCCTCTTCAGGTACCTGAAGGACTGTCATAAGGAGGAAGGGGCTCATTTGTTCATAGCTGCTTCTGAAAGCAAAACTAGAACCAATGGGTACAAACTGCAAGAGAGGAGATTCCGGTTGGATATCCAGAAAAAATTCCTGACGGTGAGGGTGGTTCGGCAGTGGAACAGATTGCCAAGAGAGGTGGTGGACTCTCCCTCACTGGGGATCTTCAAGCAGCGGCTTAGCGAGCACCTGTCGGGGATGCTCTAGGGGGATTTCCTGCTGTAAGGCAGGGGGTTGGACTAGGTGACCTACTAGGTCCCTTCCAACTCTATGATTCTATGATTCTATGAGTCAGTCAGTCAGTGACTGAGTCAGTCATTCAATGAGTAAGTCAGTCAGTGACTCTTCAATTTTATATCTCGAGATATAGATTATACGTAATAGTTTTTAATTTAATAATAACTAATATAATGTTTAAATCAACCATATGAGAGCAATCTAAACAACATCCAAAGTGGATTGCATCCATATTCACACTGCTGTAAAGGCAAGCACACCCCCTGAATACCAACTCCCTAAGAGGGTTCCTCTTTTACAGAAGATTTTATGGAAAAACAAAACCCATGCATGACTTTCTAAAAACTGATCACTGTCACAAAGGACTCCTAAAGGTCTGCGGCTCCACCACAACACTCCTTCATTGCAGTTCTTTGCAGTCCTGCCTGATGGAGCCATTTAGAAGACACCTGAAGAGAATCTTTGTATTTCCTGATTGACTTTCTCCCCATCTGGTCTCCACTCTCCTGCTGTCTTCCTCTCACTATCAAATATGGGCCTTTGAATGGAAGGGTCACATCTGTGTTTTGCTAAGTACTCACATTTAATTTGGGAAGTGCAGCCAAAGTTTACTGAGTTCTCGTTTTGACTGGCAGTATCTTGCATGAAATGTATTTCTTTTTTTTTTATAGAAAAAAAAATTGCAGTAGGTCAAAAGGTAAAGGGAGAAAGAAAAACCTGAATATTGAAGCTAGTGTGATCTCCCTCATCTTTCTTGAATGAAGAGGCTGAGTCATAACATTGTCATGCCAAACAACTTATTGAATAACTTTCTGAGCATAGACAAGCCAACATCTTAATTGCAACATTGTCCAGTGTCTATCAGTGTTTAAATTGAGAGTCAAGGCAAGCAACTCAAAGGTTTCAAGTTACAGGTGCATGAAAACCCTCTCTCTAAAGTGTCCCTTATTGCATCAAGATTCATTTGGCTTCCTTTCTCTTCATCAGATGTTTTGCCCAAGGAGGACCCTAACATTTAACTTTCTATAGTGAAGTGCTCAGAATGTATGCTCAAAGTTACACTGCTAGGGGGGAATTACGTGGGCAAATCTAGGTATGACATTCTGGGGGAGTAAAACCTGTGCCATTTGAATATCCAGCCCTTACTGAGAAGACATGGAGCAGACGTCTATCTTGTTTTTCATGTCCCATCTTCCCTTGGCTCCAATTGGTGCCAAATTGTGGCATTCAGGGCACAATCCGAACCAGTTTAGATCAGAGTTAACTCATCTATCTTCCCATTCCCACTGTCGCATGGGGAGGCTTGTCCATGCACTGTCTGTGTACTTGTCTGTGCACTGGTCTAACCCTCCACAGGGTTAGTGGCATCCCTAGGGCTGGGAAGCAGTGGCATCCCTAGAAGCTGGGGGGCTCTGGGCCTGAGGTATCACCCTCGGGGGGGGGGCGACACCCTGGGAGTGACCAAAATCACAAAAATTGCTAAAATTGTTTTGAAAAACCCCCATCACATCATATGCCATTGGATGCTTATTTTCCAGCAGAACTTAATGCAAAGAAAAGCTTTGAAATATCTCATTCGTATTAAAAGTTATGGCAAAAAACATAAAAAATGCATGGAGCTTATGGAAACTGAGCCATATTGTATCTTTACTCATGCGTAGATAAACATGCCTTAGTCCACTGTTAAGCACAGACTGAGAGGAATCCAATGCCCCTAGAATGGTCCTGATCCGATGAACGCAGCCCTCATTAATTAACCCAAATGATCCTGATAATTGCATTCAGCCCTATGGGAAGTGGAGCTGAGCTACACAGCCATGTTACTCATGAGTAAGCAAAGCTTATGTTCAGGTCAGGCACAGAGGAATGCAAGGCTACCAGAATGCTCCCAATCCAGTGAAAGTGGAGTTCACCAAGTGCTCCAGAAGGCAGCCTCAACCCTTCCAAAATTGAATAAAACAGAAGCTTAATCGGTACGGTGATTTTTTTTGAAAAATATGAAAATATGAATTAATATCTAATTAATTGTATTAACTAATACTTATAATAATTAAATGATGTTGAAGTATGGGTTTGTCAAAAAATTGTGGGCTCTGGATGTCAAATGACCTAGGTATGCCACAGCAGCCAGGCCAGCACAGAACCCATGCCAGGAACATGGGTGACAGGAAGTGCAATTTTGTGATGTTTTTCCTTCCCCATTGATCCTTATTGGATTCAGGGCCAGTTTTAAGCCAGTTAAACCAGTTGCTCCCAGGCAAACTCATGTGTCTCAGAGCCACCCAGACCCAGCAATAGGGCAAACTACTCAAGTCTTTTATGCATTGATATATTAAAATTTTCTTCGATCCACTTCGTCCAGTAACTCACATGCACTTTTAAATGCACATTTTGATTACTTCCCATTCTAACATGTACAGTTTGTGATAAATAAAATCTATATATCTAAGAGTTTATAGTCCTTGGATGTGAACCTGGGCCCGCAGCTTCCAACTGGGTTTCCAACTGGGTGTTCAGCTCCTTGGGGAAGAGATTACACTTTCAAAGATTGTGCTTTGATTTATACACATGTGCTTTCAATAGGTGTGAGCGTGACTCTCAGTGAATAAACTGCCTTGGGTATCCTTTTAGATAGATAGGTGGAGTACAAACAAATAAATAAATGCCACACATTTTTATACCATTACCATAACCTTTATTGGCATATGAACAACAAACCACATAACGGACAATACTAATAAGAGATCTTACAATAGCATGAAACTTACTGGTCTTACAGTTTAAATAAAGAAGGAGGTAAAAAATTTATCACATTTAAAAATGCCACACATTGTTCTGCCCATATTGAAGCATCCTTTTAAGATGCCTGTCCAAAATCTTCTGGAAAGAAGAATATTGCATACATGCTGTTTCCTCACTACTTCACCCACTACTATTGAGTGTTTGGATTCAACTATATTCAACATGGATTTTTCCTTCTTGGAACTTGATATCAAGAAAGGACAGCATAGTGCACATTTGAACAGAAAGGTCACATCTGTGTTCTGCTAAGTGTTCACTTTGAATTTGTGGGGTGTATCAAAAAATTTACTGAGTGCACATTTTGACTGGCAGTATCTTTCATGGAATTTTTTATTTTTATTTTATTTTTAATTTAACAGGTTAAATTTTAACCTCCCCATTCTTCTGGGGAAGAATCATACTAACTCTGCACATGTGGGTTTCCTATGAAGAGACCATTTCAAAAATTACTTTCAGTGCATGCTGGCAGCCATTTTCAACCACTGTGACATGGTCCATTGGTGTAACAAGAGTGATCCATTAGAATTTGGGGGGGGGTGGCGTTTGGATCAATGGGGAATGTGAGGGCCAACTTTTCTTGAAATACACATTCATAATTGTGTGTTTAAGGAAATATTCATTTACTGTTCAAAATGTGCAAAAGAAAACTCATAATGTAATCCAAAGTTGCGCCAACTTGCAAGTGCTGCAAAAGTGCCATAAGGTACTTCTGCAGCACAACAGGGCAGTTTAGGACTCTATGGGAATGGTGCAGAGCTAGTGATATAATAAAGATTTGGGTTTTCAGTGTAGGGAGAAAACAGAAGAAAGCAACACATAACTTCAGCTTTGGGAAGACTGTGTCTTTGGTGAAGTTTGGATAGAGTGTTCTGCTTGGATAATATTAGTTTCTCAGAAGCAGGAAATGACATTTTTACCCAGAGCTTTAGGATACACTTCAGTAAAGCTGGTTTAGTTATGAAGGATGCCAATGAAATCACTCTGAGTAAATGATTCTATGACTGTGACGGTGGCTCGTGGAAAGCGAAGAGAGTATTCCCACCATTGCTCCTGTCTTTTTAGCCACCTGAATTCCAGCAAGTTTTTCTACAAGATAGTTTGGGATTAAGTTATGAGACTGGGAAGAACATTTGGTTCCAACTGTGGAAATAGCTTTGTGACACAGAGTTATAAGAACCCAATCGGTTAACAAGAGCTAGATAAGGATGATATTTGTTTTCAGTGAATTGAAGGCATCTTTGAAAAAGGAGAACTGGTCATTGTAGGCACATCCAACCTTTGTATCCAACGTGTGTAATGTTCAGTGCTTTAAAAGAACCTGTTTGACCAGAACAAGATATGAATTTATCAAGGGAAGCAGAACTTTTCTCAAAACATATTTTTCTCAACTTCTCAGACAAAAAATATCTTAAAAAGTATCTTAAAAAGTATCTCATCCCAAGAATCAAGATTGTGCTAAAGCACAAAACTTGTGGCCAAATCACACATTCTCAAGAATGAATGAGCTGGATCCAGCAGGTGCAATAAAGTCCCTTTTGATACTTTGGGATACATGGATATGTTATGTAAGAAGAGCTCCAGATGTCTCAAGTTCATAATCGTACATGAACTGTAATTTGGTCTAAATACACAGCACCCCAGATTCAGACTCATCAGGCATTTTAGCTTATAGAGGTCTTTGGTGGTCCATAGAACCACTTATAGGAAGTTGTTATTTGTGATAAGAAAATGTTCCTTTAAAGATCTAGGGTTGATGAAAATTGGGCTGTTTTATTTTGTACATAGTATGTTCTCTGAGTATAGAATTGACAGTCATCTGAAGATAAAGGCTTAAAACTGAATGATATGCAGACAAAGATCCCCTCCTCCCAGTATCCCCAAACCAATGGGAAAAAACCCATGAAGTGGGTTGAAGATAATTCATAAACATAGCAGTGTTCAAATCCCCATGTCCAGTTGAAGATCTTTCAGAGCCCATCTCTGAAGATTGAAGGTTGAAGACAAATTAAAGTGAACACACACACACACGAACACAAACACAAAATTGGCTACCTGAGCCCATTATCTTTGCTGGCCTCCTGATAGGAAAAGTCCTGCAAATCTGTGTATTGGATCTAGGTCTGGGCAAGAATCTGTATATGGGGACTATAAATTCTGAGCCATATGTAGCAATTGATTTAAAGGTTTCCTGGAGCATCACGTATGGAACAAACACCCCAAGACCAGGAAGCAGGTCACAGGCAGGAAATCTTATAACATTTACTGCCTGGGAGAAACCAAGGACCAGCTTTGATGGGTAAGGTCAGTACAGAGCCTGTGAAACATTACCACCTAAGAAAAATTGTCCAGCCTGCAGTCCTGATGGTTCATAAGAACATAATAACATAAGAATAGTCTCCACTGGATCAGGTTAAGGGCCCATCTAGTCCAGCTTCTTGTATCTCACAGCAGCCCACCAGATGTCTCAGGGAACACATATGACACCTGCATCCTGGTGCCCTCCCCTGCATTTGGCATTTTGAGGTTGTCCACATCTAAACGCTCCTTCATGGCTTGTAACCTGTGATGGTCCATTCATCTAGGAATTTGTCCAATCACTTCTTAAAGGCATTAAGGCTAGATGCCTTCACCCCATTCTGTGGCAGGGAGTTCCGTAGACTAACAACATACTGAGTAAAGAAATATTTTCTCTTGTCCATCCTAACCCTCCCAAAATTCAGTTTTAGTGGGTGTCCCTAGTTCTCATGTTATGTGAGAAGGAAAGGAGCATCTCTCTATCCACTCTGTCCATCCCTTGCATAATTTTGTATGTCTCAGTCATGTCTCCCCTCAGGCGCCTCTTTTCTAGACTGAAGAGCCCCAAATGCCTTCTCAGTCTTCTGATACTGAAGACCTCACACAACCCAATACAGCAGCTTACAGGGCAAGCCAGATAATAACCCATGCTTCATATACACAAAAATAGAGACACTCATTTTCTGTAATAACAAGAGAATAAACATCGACTTGGGCCCAAACAATTAAAATATATATTTTTTGTAGGGCATGAAAATTGTGCTTAAGGGTTCATGCAAATTTGACAATCATTCTTGAGATAGTAAAAATGTAAAAGGGGGAATGGAAATCTTGTCTTTTGACAGCAAGTGTTCTGTCTAATATAGAGCAGCATGTGGGGAAATTTGAAAACAAACAACTTGGAAACGGATAGCTCAGGTTACACTTCAGTTAGGAATGTGATTTTTCTTTCCTTTTGCCATAGTCTGTTCATTTTCTCAGCCCCCGTTACTCATTCCAGGTTAAAATACTTACAGTGTAGCGTAGATTACTATAATTAACAGGTTAAACACATGACAACATTACTTTTTTCCCCTTAATGTTCCTCTAGATCCTTTATATTGTTCGCTGTAACACAGAATAATAACTTCAAACAAGGCAGAAATTACCTCTGTGGGATTTTTAATTGTGACTGAGTTTCTCTTTTATGCAATAAAGCTGAAGAAAGGAAAGTTGGTAAATAAAGCAATCTAGCCAAGCTTTCTGTATCTGCAAACTATTAATTTAAAAGCTTTGTTCATCACGAACCAAACACATGCGCAAATGGAAATTGTTAAGATCAACCTTTTCGCTGGTAACTGCCCTATTCAGGAGAGAAAGGCAGCGTCAGTTTGGGGACTGGAATATGTGCGGTGTGTCATGCTCTAGCCACCTTGACATGGCTTGTACAGTCATCATTTTGGGTGAGATGTCAAATAAAAGCATTTATTTATTTATTTATTTATTTATTTATTTATTTATTTATTTATTTATTTATTTGCTTACTTACTTACTTACTTACTTACTTACTTACTTATTTGTATCCCGCCTTTCCCATCTCAAAGCAAAAACCCAAGACAGCTTGCAAAGCTTTTATCCTTTTGTCCTCAGAACAACCCTGTGAGGTAGGTAAGGCTGAGAGTGAGTGAGGCTGAGAGTGAGTGACTGGCCCAATGTCCCCCAGGAAGCTACTACTGTTTCACCCCAAATTTCAAAGACACAGCAAGCGGAAGCTTTATGATCTAGCAAAAGGTAAATTCTGATTTTAAACTAAATAGATAAGGGTGCATTCCAGAGTCCTTGCTCTAGTGTAAGAACAACTTACTCTGGGTTGCAATATGAATTTCCCATAGGTTTTCACTAGGTAGTCCCGTAACTACGGGTGCACAAAATGTCTCCTATGTGCTTCCATAGTTACTCTGGATTGTAATACATGGCTGATTTTCAACTGAATCAACTGAATTAAAATGCAAGTTTTGCCAGCATTTCTTTTATGCCTAGATAATTGCAGCAAATGGAGATGAAGCTCAAACCTCTGTTTTCACTGTGTCATTTTTCTCTATAAACTTTTAAGAAAAATCATATACCAAGGTCTTTATAGTACTGAGACTGTCAAAGGATCAACTAACAACCGCTGATAAGCTTCATTTAACTAATTTGAGAAGTGGAAGTTGGTTTTTTTTCAGGAAGGTAGCTGGTTTCCTTATTTCCTTTCAAGTTAGCCAACTCCTGTGACCTGTATTTAAAAGGGCTCTTTGTAATTAAGGCCGTGAGTCTCCAAGTGAACTGTTCTCACAGTGGGAGGAAAGAAAAAGGGAGGTTGCCTGACATTGCTTAACTAAGCAATTGGCGTTCATTTGGCTCCAAGCAGGTTAACATACCAAGCGCCTTTGGCAATCTGGTGCTCCATTGGCTTCTTGTACATTTTATGGACCACCGAGTCTATTAAGATCTTGGTCAGCGGCCCTATCAGAGAGCAGGGCTCCCTTTTTCAGTGACTGCCCACAGACAACCCAAAACTGATCAGCCATGTTATATCAATAACATTCTCACACCAGGTTGTGTAAATTGATCTTTTACAATTTCTCTCGGTGACAGTCTCTGTTACCAACAAGATAAATCATTCCTCCTGTGGCTTTTTTTATTGATTGCTGGGACCTGTGTAAAAATTACACTGCTCAAGCAGCAAACCAAACATCCTCATAAAGGAAGGGCTTTTCTGTTAAAAATCAAAATATATTTGGGTCCCGATCAAGATCATATTTACTGTCCTCAAGCCACAAGTGTCCTGGGATTTAAAGGAGATACAGAATAGTTAGAAAATAACCCTCATAAAGTTTTGGGAATCAGAAGGTGTTTTTTAAAACATCAAGCAGGAAAAAAAGAGCCGGCTCAGAAAGTCTTTATAGAAGGTATAGGCAGTCATAATAACAAGCCATCTGTTAAAAACAGTGATGCATAAGAAACATTGCAAAAAATCCAAGCAGGGCATTTTCTGCAATCACTTCTACAAACATGTCCACAAATAGCTTTTGGATACCACTCACCCATGCAATTTTTTTTAATCGAAATGATGATTGGAAAACTCCCATGCCTATTTTCCAGAAGGATACAGACTCTGGCTGCCTTCCAAAAAACAGTACAGACTGTGCATGTGCTGAGTGGTTGAAAAAACTAAAATTCTACTGTTTTGGATTAGGAAGAGGGTCTTGACTCCAGCCCCCTATTTTCCCACTTTAGCTTTGCTCCGGTATTTCCCCACAAACACGCGTGACATAGAAGATATGACTGAAACTAGGTTTCAATCATTTTTGAAATGTTTTGAAATTTTGAAAAGTTTCATTATTTATTAAATCACAGAACTGAGCAGAGATTGCTGTAAATGTAGTGGGTCCTGACTCTACATACTCCACCCTTTCACTGTGGTATAGCCTGTCTGAGCCCTCCCTTGGGTGAATCATCCTGGCTCAGAATCTTTTTCTATGCTCAGATCTTTTTCATATGCATGGTCTTGGCTCTTGGGGACACACACACACACACAGAGAGAGAGAGAGAGAGAGAGAGAGAGAGAGAGAGAGAGAGAGAGATTACTTATATTGTTGGCCAAAGAAAATGTTGTAAGTTCAAGAAAGTTGTAAGTGTTCTGTAAATCCATATATAACCAGCCCAACCCAGAGGGAATCCATACACTGCTTAGATGGCTGGAGATATCCTGGAGCCTCAAACAATTGTGGACAGATCCCACCCTGCTCACCATCCCTTTCTCTAGCTTACCGCAGGAGTGGCAGGACACAGATCAAGAGGTTTTATGTCTCTCTTATTCCTGACACATTATCAAGTGGAAACCCACATAAATTGCAATAACCCAGAAACCCAGAAGATTTTTTTATTGCAAAATGATTCAGATATACTCAGTTATTCAGATGTATAACTGATCCTCTCTTTCTTTATAGTGTGCCACAATATTGTGTACCATGAACTATTTTTGGCAGTTTTCTCAGCTCCAAAAGGGGTCTGCAAGTGGCGTGCAACTGCTCTGCAACAATTAAAGATACAGAAATAGGCAAACATGTCAGAATGGTTCATGGACTGTTCAAATGGTTAACTAGTTTGTTAAAGGGGATTACAGGAGGTGGCATTCACATAGCTATATTATAGGAAGAGTTTCTTCTCAAAGGCACTTCAACATATCAAGAACAAATGACTGTGCTTTATGCTTAGTCCGTATGGCTCAGGGGTGTCAGACATCAGGCTATGTGCTGAATGCGGACCTTGGATGCCATTTCCCTGACTCGCCTAATATAATTTCCGTCTCCTAGCCTGGTAACTGAGGTCTCTCAGTTCTCTCTCAATATCTTGAAAATATGAACACAATTTGAACACTTTCTCTTCCACCTTTGCAGCTAATGGGTTTCTATGTGAGATCAAAGTGCTTGTTCCTAGTCATCCTCTGTTTAATGGTGTCAGTTCCAGCCCCCAGGAGACACCATGAATACTTACTTCAGCCCTATGTATTAAATAACTTTGACATATTCTAGTTCATCTTCTGCTATCTGGGCTCCGCTTAGCTGGAGGGACTCGGTGTGGGGCCTCCTGTTTGTAAAGCACCTTCTGATCTGGGATTATTCCCCATACAACAGTGTCTGATTGGCCATAGAGAATTCAACTGTGTCACTACTACTACTGAAAGGAAAGTGTACAGGCTTTTGTCCTGGATCTTTTCCAGGTATTTGTCTGGAAGTTCAAACCAACATATGGTAACTCAGAACACTGCAATTACACACATACAAGTCCTGACAGACTTTGTGAAAAGTCTTTGTGAAAGCCCAGTGTTGCTGCCCTTAATTCAAGACATCTATAAGTCAAGGATTACCTGTAATAATAAGTAGTAGAAATAATTTATAAGGAAATAAAACCTTGGACAACAAATGACTGTTCTTGTAATGGATAGGGACTACTAAGGACTCATGCGGTCTTCATGTTCAGAGGATAAGCAATTTACAATATTTGGAGAAACTTCTCTTTCTGGATCTAGGTCTCTAGTCTTGATTTAAGAGAATAAGTACGGAGACCTCATGCATCAATAATGGACTCAATAGTTATTGTTATGATCTGAGTGTGAAAAATTTGGTGAAGGAAAGGTAAGGGATAGCTGCAAAAAAATGCCTATCCAACACACAATCACAGGTGGCCTCCTTTAGTTAGGCAAGCCTTCTAGCGCTTTGCAACTTTTCCCTAAGAGTTGACTAAGACTCCCAATGTGGCTGCAGTGTTGTTGTTTTTGTTATTATTTTTCTCTTCCATTATGAATGTAAAATATCTGGCACTAATTTTGGGCAGCAGGCTCTCTGTTTCCCTTTGCTCATCTTTGTTGTGGCTCTCAGACCACTCGTTGGACGCAATTGTGGGAAAAGGCTATTTTCTTTTCAGCTGGCCCTTCCAAACCCTAATGAGTTAACAATTGAAATACAGAAAGTCGCCTCAGAGGTCAGCCAAGTCTATTCCACACAATGGTTGCAGCATTCGAAACCATGACAGCACTATAAATTGACAAACTAAAGCCGAGCACTTGGTGGTCTGCAATGGAGAATAGGACATCAGCCAAGCTCTACGAAGCAAGCCATGAAACCAGACAGAGAAATGAGGATTTTTTTTTCCAGAGCACCTTGGTAGAAATGAATGGATCAGGGGTCAGATGCGTGGAACAATAACAAGGTCTGAGGCTAAATACCAAGGGGAATGCTTAACCTAGGACCTTCAGGTCAACCATGAATGAATGAGCTAGAACACCGACTTGGTGATGGTCCAGAAAAAAGAACCATAATCAAAGGAGTTTCAGGGACAAGCCTGCAAGCTATCAATGATAAGACCATAAGAAAACTTTATCAAAGCCACCTATTCCTACACATTAAGATTTTTGTGATGTATGACCATCACTTTTGACATTCCATGGCTTAGGAAAAATGTAGTTTAGCAAGATCAGAAACATATGATAAAAACTAATCCATTTGGATGCATTTCTGCTTTTTCATGGCATCTGACCCTATACATAGTTGGAATCATTTTCGGATAAGAAATGCCAATGAGGTGAAAAGAAAAGAAGTTATTCTAAAAAATATAGCATTCTAATGCAAGAACAGAGAGAGAAATCAAAGTTTGTAGAGGGCTTTTTCAATTATTGATGTGGTAGGTTACATGAAAGTCAAGAAGTTATTTATTAGACAATTTATATCCCGATTTTCCTCAAGAGATCAAAATGGCTTATAAAATACCCAAACTAGAACACAAAAATGGGCATATTAAAGACATTTTCAAGATATTAAAATTCATCCAACACAATGCACAGGTACAAACAGCAACAGCCACGATAATACCATCAAAATAAATTGTAACCTGTAAACAGATTGCCAGACATAGGAGGGCACCATATGCAGATCTCTGTGGGCTCCCTGAGGTGTTTGATGGACTACGTGAGATACGGGAAGCTGGACTATGGGCAAAATCCAGAGTAACTAATTACGGGGAGTCCTTGCTCCGGTGTAAGAACAACTTACTCTGGATTCCAATTTCCCATAGGTTTTCACTATGGGTGAAAACTTTTACTTTACGGGTGCACGTAAAGTCTTCTACATGCTCCCGTAGTTACTCTAGATTTGGGGGTATATTTCAGGTAAATGTTCATAGGATAGCAGTCCTATATCTTATGTCTACAAAGGATCTGTCTGTCTACAGTATTTATATACTGTGGATATACTTTTCAACTAAAGTTCACAAAGCGGTTTACAAAGAAAATGAAAAAATAATATAATAATAATAGGATCTGTGATCTGCTTACACTTTATGTGAGCTGGTAATAATTGTCCATAGATAGCCCTTTCCACAATCATGTGAAACTCAAGTATTTTGATTTAAACCAGTTTCATCCCATGGGTTTCAGATTAAATCATGGTAAATTCCAAGCTGTTAGATTTAGCAGTCCCATTGAATCCAGCTGTGGTGTACCTGCAGTATCAGACAAAACTAATTTGAACCAATGCCTCTGGGATATGACCTAGCTAGTACCAAGTTAAGCACAAGTCAGCCAACAGATTTCAACTATTATTTTGTTGGCTCTTAAATTCTGCCTGGAGTGTCTTAAGTCCATGAAACCTTATTGCTTTCAGGCTTGAACTGAAGGATCGTCCGTCTCTGCTGTTCTCTAATTTTAAGACCTTACACAAATATGTAACATGTTCCATCCAAGATGTATTCCTACCACTATCTAAAAAACTAATGTTACAGCTTTCATCTAGGAAAACTTAGTTATGACTAAACCCTGTTAAAGCATCAACGAAAAATGTGCATTCTGGATTTTGGAGCGTGTCTCATGTATGGCCTACTCTTATATTTGTTTGTGTAATTTTGAGTTTACTGAGAATTAAAAGAGTTATGGATGAATATGCCATCATAGCATAGCTCTGTATGGTAAGTCTTCTGTTTAAACTAATAACTATTCAATATTATAAATAAAACCTTTCTGAATACAGCAAGAATATTTTTTTAATCAAAAATGAGCCCAGCAATGCCTGTTTTCTCTGATTGTATATAAACTACTGTATCAGGAAATATTCCTATAAGCAGAGGGAAATCTCTTCTTTTTCTCATATACATTAGGGCAATATGGAAATAATTGACCTCAAAACATTTGCACAAATCTTCTTTTAGGAAATGACAAAAGTATAAAGCACAGCCCAATGTTGTTGAACTTGCCCAATGAATTTGTCACATCTTTTCTCCTGCATGCAGAATTATTTGTGTCAAATGAACCTTTTACAAAAAATTTCCACCGATTCATACAGGAGAAAAACTACATAGAAAAGTCAGGAAGATCAGGTTGAAAGGTTTACTTTTCTTCACTTTGCCATATCTTTTACAAATCTTTTACAATGGATAGTCTCATTTATAGGAATAATCTTTCACTTTATTCTTATGCGCTCCAAGCAGAATGTTCTTCCCATGTTCATCCCCTATCCAATGGTCATCCGCCTTCAGTCTAATACTACAGACTGAGCATCCCTAAACCAAAAATCCAAATCTCCAAAATCCCAAATGCACATTTTTCATATATAAATAGTTAAAATATTAGCTTTCTGATGGTTCAATATACACAAACTTTTTTCATGTATATATAAGCAGGAGGCAGAGTTTGGATCCAACAATTAGGGTGGACCAAGTCAACAAAGTGACCATGGTGGCCAAGGTCTGAATAGACCCATGGGGCTACTACTGACATAAGCTAGAAGCCTCCTCTTTCTATCAGTAGCTCAGTAGGAGTCCCTAAACTTGTACGGGATACAGCAGAGATGTGCCAGCTTGCCTGTTCCAGCACAAGTTAGGACTGTGCTGTGTAAGCTTCTAGGGGCAGGGACATGTTACCTTATGCCTTTCAAAGTCCCCTGCACTTTGATGGTGTTAAACAAAAATGTTTCCAGCACTAATGCATCTGTGCCGAAGGGGTGCATGCTGCATAACTCTGTGTGTGTGTGTGTGTGTGTGTGTGTGTGTGTGTGTGTGTGAGGAGTCACAGAGGCCATGTCAAGGTAAGGGAAGGTTTTCTTCTTTATCCTGAGGTTGCACTGCATCTCCATCAGCACTGGAAAGTTGAATAGCCCTACAAACCAGAATAACTATGGGAGTACATAAGAGAAATTTACGTTGATGTAGTTGCGGCACCACCTAGTGAAAACCTATGGGAAATTCATATTGCAATCCAGAGTAACTTGTTCTTTCTGTGGAGCAAGGACTTCCCATCGTTACTCTGGATTTCACCCTAAGTAATTTAATGCTCATTCTGAGTTGTGCAACAGCCACCTTCTAAACTGCTCTTGATATGGCACAGACCAGTTTGGCTGCAATACTAACCACACTGTCCTGAGAGTAAATACTATTTAATACTTACTTATTAGTAGACATGCTAAGATTGCACTGTTTGTCACAGGTAAGGATTGGGGTGCCCAAGACTTATCTATGCATCTTCTTAGCTAATTCCAAACCCATCCAAGGGATGAAGAAGAAGAATAACTCCACATCAAAGGCATTTATAGTGTTCTAAGTTATACTGCTTAATATTAAGATTTTACTAGACACTTATGCAGTACTCAGTTTTAAGTAGACGGATTCATCAAACTCATTATCACCTATTTAAAGTCAAGCACACTAACCGCCCCAGAATAACCAAGCTTGAGAATGTTAATATAAATGGTATTCCTGTTTTAATTGAAAGAGACATCTCATTAACTAATTTAATGCTAGTATGAACCCTTGCCCATAAACATGAAATGTTTTGGCCAACATGTATATACAGTAAAATACGCAATGGAAATATTTCCTCAGTGAGGTTTATCTACATCCACACCATTTCTGACTTTGTTATAAGAAAGTCTGAAAAGGAGACATGCAACAGCTGTGCATCTGCAAGTTATCCATGCAGAAAGAAGGGTAGATATATAAAGTCACACATGTGTATATGTATATAGAATTACATGGGTATGTACGTAAGTCTAATCATAAGAATTTGTCTAGTATGTATGCATAAGCTCTTTCAATCCAGTTATGTGAAAGAGTCCAATGAGAAGAAGGCAAGGCCTACCTAGATCATGACCATGATGGAATGATTCCTTCATTGAGATGGAGCGGGGAATGTCTATGACATTTTCATTAGCCTAGAAGGCAGAAACATCTGGTTTCTAGGTTCAGCTCATCAGCAGGAGAGCCTGTAGCTGATTAGACCGTCTCTCAATAGAAGGCGTTACTACAGTCAATGGGAATTACTAAACATGGTTTCAGGGGATTGGCGTTAATTTGGCTTGCCAAAATAATATGCAGTTTTTTAAAGGAGTGCGTGTGTTAATTAGTTGTATAATTTGATGCAATGTGATTGGGTTCACAAAAAGAAAAACAGAACAGTTTGCTATTAGTGTATGCTGTGGAAGAAATAAACTACCACTTAAATGGGGCACGGTTTGGATTTTTCGTGCTGAAAAGCCCTAGTTTATGATCTAATTACAATAGGATTCCATTTCTCAAATGCTAAAAGCCTTTTATTCATATTTTTTCCTTTATAAAAGATGTATTAGTTTGATTACCATGCTATTAATTCCCATCCTGTTATCAGCCTGTCACAAATTAAGTCAATTTGGATATCTTGGGTTTGGCTCTATTTTGTATATTATCACATTATTGAGTAAAATGAAAATGTGATGCTGGTAAAATGGAAAGATGTACTTCCTGAAGATCCAAGCAGGCTTACAGTGTCTACCCTCTACTCTGTTCCTATCAGCTTCCTCTGCACTGACTATGTGCCAGGCATTTGGTGGAAAGATTGATCTTCATGTCAAACATTGACATATAACAAGGTTGTTACATAGCTGCGTTTGGAAACACGTCATGAACATGCTGGAACCCCACTGAAATGCATGGTACTGAATTTCTTCCCTTTGTGCCTTGATTTCAATGAACCATAAGCATGCTTAACTGTCTCTGGGTTGTGTTCAACATAAGTAAATGAGGATGGGCACAGTCTAAGTTTTTTGCCATATATGTTATCATACATGAGTATGTGTGATAAAATCCAATTTATCTCTAGGTAGCTTTTGGGGTGTCATTGCACAAAAGAAGTTATCTATCTATCTATCTATCTATCTATCTATCTATCTATCTATTATCCTGCCTTTCTTCCCTAATCACAGGGAACCCAAGGCAGCTAATAACAATTAAAAACAACAATAAAAGTAAAAACACCATTAAAAGTAGAAAATAATTTTAACAGATTAAAACACAATTAAAATACAGACTACACAAAAACATTAAAGCATCCCTCCTAAAAATTTACAATAAAAACCAGCTAAAAACAATACTAAAAACAGCACCTCTCCCCCTACCTCCGATATGATTAAAAAGCTTTTGTCCACAAGAATGTTTTTAGGCCCTGCCGAAAACTGTACAAGGAGAAGTTGAAGAACACTGTTATCAAGGATGCACATAGAGTTTCTCTAGCGATGCTTATATTATGCTTTTATTCAGTTCAAATTTATTTCATAGAAAACAGTAGATAAAATCTTGATGTTATTAAAAATAATTAAGATAAATATTGTTTGAAATTCTCAGGTCATCAATTATGCTGGAAGGTGACAGGGATACATGTGTGTTTTGTCCCACTTAAAAACTGCTTATCAAGTAATCCAGCTATAATCTTTTGAAAATATGTGCTGTTCATAGCATATTAAGCATTCTTCTCCCCGATTCTGACCTGTGAACCTTCTCACAGAATAGTCTAGCTTGAAGCCTCCATAACTTGAAAGCCCCAAAGTGATATTCTTCAAACATTCCTTGATGTTTAAACCTTGAAGAGCACTACAAACCAGGATCGACTTGACATTAGGACTTCAGTAGCTTTGGAGTCTGTAGGAATGTTAACTTTGTAAAACGCAATAGTGTTGGGGATTAAAAAAAAAACATGTGGAATTGTACATTTGGAAAATAGCAATGGACATCAACATCAGTCTGCACCCAAATGCACATATGCAAAGAGTCAGAGAAAAATGTATGTGCTTAAACTTTCCTTCCTTATAGTCTGATAAGTTGTGTGCTTCATTGTGCAAGCTAATGTTGCCTTGACGTATCTTTTGCATGGAATGGAATGCTTATGGTAATGGCCCTTAATTAAACAATTAAGTGATACAATTAAAAGGCTTTTCCTCTCCTCGTCATAAAGATTGAAGAGTAATGAAGCAACAAAAATTCACTCTATGGCAACATTTTACTGGGAAACCCAATCACATACAATGGTTAGACATGTTGCTTTCTTACTCTGTGGGTAACTCTTGTGTCCAGATGCCAGCATAGCAATAAAAACGTTAAGATGTCCCCTGCAGGTTATACCGCTAATTGTGACCAACTGTAGGGTGTGGTGTTCATCTCCGTTTCTAAGACTTTAGAGCCAGTGTTGCCCCAAAAATTCCTGTAGTTATGGGGCTGGCAGGACTGTTGAAGGCACATGGAACACTGTTTTGCTTTCCCACCAAGGTGGCACATATTTATCTACTTGCTTTGACATGCTTTCAAACTTCAGGAGCTGGGCTAAGGACAGGAGCTCATTCCGTTTTGTAGGACCCGGATCTGGAATCCTGGCCTGCTGGTTAACAATAAATGTAACGAAATACTTTTAATTGCAAGAGGCTGTGCACTGGACTGGCACTCCCCCTGGATTGACGCAGAAATGTCTTATGGCACTTTGTTAATACCCCCAGGTCAGCACAGGACTATCCTAACTGGAAATTAGGATTGCAGCCCAAGTGACCTTTGAAAGAATGTGCTTTGTACGTTCTAAAGAAGCATCAGGATGAGAAGCAGTACAGTCTTCTTTCTGTTCTTTCACATTTCTGGCATAATATGCAAAAAAAAAAAAACACTTTTGAAAGTTAAATGTGTAAGTGGTAGAGCATGTGTACTCAGCTAACAAAAATTCCTTTACCAGGTCTTTTTGGGATGTGGTGAGAGAAAACACTGCGTTTTGTGGTTCGTCACCTGCTGGAAGATTCTCTCAGTGTAAAGAGATGGAGATGATTTTTCTCTTGTCCCTGTTGTGGCTCTCTGTGTAGCATGAGAAAAAAGAGGTACCTGCAAGGAATTGGCATGCAATGGCTGGTCACACAAAGGAATCAATATTAACTGTGGAGGGAGAGTAGATCAAATTTAAAATGCTAATATGGAAGACCTTTACTAGCAGGGGGTCTTTGGTGGCAATAAAAACCTGAGCTTGGAACTTTACCCTTGTAGATGCTTACTGTCAGACATTTCTGCACCTAAATATATACCAGTATATGTGGGGAGGGCCTAACTGGGAATAATTCATGTTTAGTAATTACAAACCTGGTTTTCTTTTTAAAACATTTGTAGCAGTAGCCTGGTTGTTGGACTCAATGGACTTTTAATTTGAACAAGTAGAGCTTTCCTTCTGTGTTCACTGTGCATGTGATCTGTACTTCACACAACTTATTAAGCATAAGAGTATAAGCAAAGCCAAAGGCTCCTTTGGTGTAGTATTCAGTTTTCCACCTTGCATCATCATCTGTCCCAAGAAGCCCACAATGAGGGGAAAAAACTGCATATTACTCCTCTACAACAGGTGTTCAGCACGTGTACAAATCAATATAGGGGATCCGCTATGTTGTTCAAAGTGAATTTTATGTGAATTGTCCTGAATTGTCGTATGAACAGAACAACAATGAAGCAGCTTAGACCATTTTATGTTTCCATTCATCATGCAGACTGGAAAAGTAGCATACAAAAGTGAACAGAGATTCACTAAAATACTGTAACGACAGAATTCAACAGAACTACAAGAAAATTCAACCGACACATTAGAAGATTTGCAGGGGAAAAATAAATTAATGAGCTTGTTTAACTCTCCAGTTCAAAACAAGGACAAGAGATGTTTGCAGATGAATTGGTGAAGTGAACAGAAGCATTGATAACACTTGGATATCTTTCATCCTGTTTGCCACCGAGAAGATCTTAAAACTGGGGTTGAAAACAGGCACTATTCCAGACTTTCAAGCAATAGCTTTCAGCAATGACAGAACAATAACTGCAACAGTTGTAGTAGTAGCAGCAGCAGTAGTAGTAGTAGCAGCAGCAGTAGTAGTAGTAGTAGTAGTGGCATAACAGGGCAAGGGGATTCCACAGTGGAGCAGGGCAGCATCCATAATAAAATATGGCATAATTCCAGTGCTAGAAGTAATTACATCACAAACTCATTAAGCTTTGATCTAGCTCCTGCTTTTAAAAAAATCATAGCAGGACTGAAATTTGGATGGAGTCCAAAAATTATTTGTAACAAAACTCCAAGGCTCTTCTGCATTAATATATGCTTCCCTGTGAATTTAGCAATTATCTTGCCCAATGAGATCCTAACTATGTCCTTGGAATCTCTGAAACAGTCCATGTTACGAGTGTATCGTTTTTAACTATGGATATTATATTCTCCCTGTTTTCAAAGTATTTGTGTTTCTCAGAGTTTTTTAGCGGTTCATTTTGCCAAGCAGAGATGACATTTGCTTCTCCATCAGATCAACTATTTCCAGACAGTGGTGAACAATCCTCATGTCAGCCACATTGCCGCTTTCTAGCCTGCTTTGTCAGCACATCAAAGATGAGACAGAGCTTCTAGAACTGTGGCCAGTGATGTGAAGCATGTATGTATTAAGTTTGCTTTTGTTTTGAGTTATGCCACTTATGCCACTAGGAATCAGATGTCACCCTCACTGAAACAGTCAATAACAAAAATAAAACTGTGTCCCCAACACCTTAGAAAGTGGTGTACGTTTGAATTAATAAACAAGTCCAAACTAAAGCAAATACAAACTCTATGACCCTGATTAAACTATATCCTACACTTAACATGTACCATCCAGTACTTGAACATGTAGAGATTATTGGCCTATGAGACAGTAAAGCAGGATGACTGAGTCAAAGCTACTGCTGCTCTACTAGCTACAAACTGATAATTGACACTATTATCAATATCTGAACTTATCACTTCAGCTGCCCAGTGAAGCTTTTTCGTGATGAGAATTGTGCATACAACATTGCCACACATAAATTCTCTTGTTGATTGACCTTGGTTTTATACTACCATAGCAGAACTAAGGACATTATGTTTTTTGGGCTGCAATCCTAACTTCCACTTAGGCTGGCCTAAGCCCTGGCATAAATGCTGTGCTGACCTGGGGTGTCACAAAAGTACTGTAAGATTTCTGCACCTCTACAGAAATGTGGACTGCGAGGCCACTACATGGTGGCACAGACATGTGCTTGACTCTCTACATCAGCATAGGAACAGGAAGATCAATGAGTTGTGCCGACCTAGGTTAGGATTGCACCCTTGATCATTATTTAAATATGCCAATGCAAAGAATCATGAAAATGTAAAAACTGTGGGCTTGTGAAAGTTGTTAATATATTCTTTAAGCACTGAGTGATTTCATTGCAACTGTATGTCTTTCTGTTAATTGCAACGGTATGTCTTTCTGGTGGGAGAATATTTTTTGCATAGTATGATTGTGATACAGTATAAATCACAACACAAATTCTCAGCTATGCTCCAAATTTTGGGGTGTGTACTGTTTGCTGTTGGTGCCACTGGCAAAGTAAAGATACGTTAATCATGCAGTGTCTTCATCTGTTTATGTTTCAAGATGATGGGCAGCCCAGTCCTAGGCTGATCAGAGATCAATGATCTTTCCTTGAGGAGATCTCTTACCTGCCTGCTGAGATCCAGCAAAGGTTCTAGCAGTGACTATTTGGAGCCACCACTCTTCTGCTGGAAAGGACTGGACCCTTACAAAATAATGTTGAATACCGAGAGGGAAAAAAATCCAATCACATTTCTTGCTTTCGGTGCCTATAATGAAGAGCCAGATCTGCTGGATTACATCGTTTCTGCTGACTTCTTGGAAGAGGGTTAGGCTTGTTAATTCCTATTTAGGCTTCCGCTGGGAAGTGTGCCAGTCGCCGGAAAAGACATCCCATATAGAACAATGGCTTTCTGGCTCCCTTCCTGCTCCGACACCTTTCCCTGAAAGCCATGGCAAGCCAAGCACACATTCTTTCCCATGGAAGGGGATCCAAGAGCTCAGAAGTGTGCCATTTTGGCTCTGTTCTCTTTTGGGAGGAATTTTTTAAAACCTTTTTTCCCTCTATCCCCTCCTGCTCACAGTGGATGGGAGCAGAGGGTTTTGTTATCAACACCTTTGCATACCTCCCTCTGGTCTATTGACTCTGTGCTTTTTTTCTTTGATGGAAAGACCCCACAGATGTACGCGTATAAATGGAGAGAAGAACAGATTTGCACTGCTCCTCCCAGAAACATATTGTTGCTTTATGGATGCTTTTTGAGTCCCTGAAATTATCCATGCTGCCCTCTGCTCTTACAAATCCTTCCCACTAGACACAAATCTGGCAGGAGAAGAGCAAAGCATCAGAGGAAAGGGTCGTCCACAAAAGCATCTGGCAGTACAATCTTATGAGCAGCTGTGCAGAGCTGTTCCTGCATAGGTACTGCCCCAGGGCCAGCTAGTCAGTGTCCTGTCCTCAGCTGTACAACAGGCCTGGCATTCATATTATGGAGGGAATATATATAAAAAGTAAAAGACATCATCACAAAAAAGTGATATCCAACAGATTATTGAAATGGAGGAGACATGCTGAGGCTGCAATTCTATACACATTATATTATTCTATACATAATTCTATACCCCCACCCCGCAACAACAAAATCAAATTTTAATTAAGTAAAAGAATGAAAATTGTGTCCCTTTTTGGTTAGTGAAATTACGCTGGGGCAGAAAGGAATGGTTATTCTTTCCCTGCTAAATATAAAAGGAGCACTACTTAATATAAGAGGAGAACTACTTAGAAGTCCCTGTATTTTCCAGTTAGCGTGGATAACTGTATTATGATACATGTACAGTATATGGAAATGAGAGCTGATTCATATTAACAATAGTTCCACAAAGTACCAGAATTACATCTCATTGGCTCTCAGAGCAATCAGTATCATCAGAATGTTTTGAGTTAAGATTTTTTGTTCCATTTCTGTTTTCATTTTCTGTTTAATTTTAATTCTGTTTGTGTTTTCTCGTTAATTGGTCATAACTTTCAATAGAATATAGATAAAACAATGCAGTTTGTCTCATTGCATTCTGCATTAAATTTCCATTCCAACTATATATATCATGATGGTATTAACATTCATATATACCCCATTTTAAAAAATTTTTTGCCTGTGTCAAGCTCAGCTTGTTGCCCCCATAAAGTTTGTTGCCCAGTGCAACCGCACCCGCTGCAGTCCCCCCAGCTATGCCACTGAGATCACCCCTGTTTTTGACACCAGTTATGTTTTTGGCCCAATCCTAACTAATTTTCCAGCCCTGGTGAAACCATGCTAATGGGGTATGTACTGCCCTGTGGAGGGGGCAGTCAGTAGGTCTCCTCAAGATAAGAGAACATTTGTCCTCCTACGTCAAGGCTGCATTAAAGCTAAATTAGTGAAAGTTGAATAAATTGGGCTAGTAGTTAGGATTAGGCTATTAATTTTATCTCTGAATCTCACCATCAAACATAAAATCATGTTTTTGCCTGATATTTTTTATCCAGAAAAAATATTACAAAAAAACTGGATACATAAATTATAAGTACATTCCTAATTTATTGCATGCTATGCGTTCTTTCTAAGACTGCTTTCTACACAGGTATGTAGAAAACCTTCCTACTCTGGAATTTTTTATTAAAAAATAATTGTATCCAAATTATTCCAGTGATTCCACCCATTTTCTAACATGCTCTCTGTAGCTACCTGTGCTTTCAGTATCAGGCATCCCTAGGCTTACATCTTAGGCTTAAAACTTCTAGTATTGGCATACAAACAATCTCTCCCCTCTTCCAACAGCGTTGTTGGGAATGATCTCTCCTGTGACCCTCTAGCTTTTCCATTTGCTCTCATTAGTTTCTGTGTGTTTCTTGTCACTTGCTTCCTCCCTCCTCTTCTGAGGACATAGAATATTTAGAATGTCATCCTCAAGGGAGGTATCCTCCGCAACCAGAGACAGATCCTGAACCAGCACCTGTCAGCTTTAAATTGACCAGAAGTCAATTTAAAGCGGCTTTACCATTTGAAACACTGGCAATCTGGTTTCATGTCTGTAAAGCAGAGCCCATCTCCTATGTACAAACCCTATGGTGCGATTTCTGTGAGAAGAACAAGCAGCACACTGGGAAACACTATCTTGGATTTCAGGCCCTGAATTTCAATTTCTTCTCTAACAACCCTCTTTTCCCCTCATTCCCCATAACTGGACACTACCAAAATGTGCTCCAAACAGAAAAAAGTGAAGAATTCAGTCAGATGTGTTCTACAACAGGTTTATTCTTGAAGAATGCTGATTTTCAAGGTTCAGGCCAGTTAGAAACCAGAGCACTGTCCAAACGTGAAAACCATTGAAAGGTGGAACAGTGTCTATTTTCAACTTGCAAATGCAAACTGTTCACCAAAAACAATATAAGTGTCACTCACAAAAGCCTAACCCCCAAATCCAGAAACATTACAAAACATTACATGTACCCGTAGTTACTGCACTTCCTAGTGAAAACCTATGGGAAATTCATATTGCAATCCAGAGTAAATTGTTCTTACACCGGAGCAAGGACTCCCAGTAGTTACTCTGGATTTTGCTCTAAATAACACATATTTATTAACACATAGCCAACATAACAAGTTACAATAAAATAAACAAAAGAATGTATGGGCAATGCATATCTAATGTATTCTGATGGTGATTATTTACTGAAGAAAGTCATATGGAAATGCCAAAAAAAAGTTTGGTCACCCATGTCGCATGCAAATCAACATTAGGAAAGATAATTTTAGCCTTTAGTGGAGCATGTGCTGAATGAATGATTCCTTGTATGATTGAAAGGTGTTGAAAGAGTGGAACTATCAGAAAATGAACCATCAGAAAATGGGGGATGTCTGTATAAGCACAGTGAAGTTGCAGAGGAGGAAGACAGGATGATAGTTCCTTACTCACCTTCACTCCCTTATCTTCAGCCCTTACCTTCCCTCTCTTACCTTTACCATGGATTCCTCTCTCACTTTTGACCCACAGGCAGGGTGATAATATATTATAACTGAAAAAGAGGACAAGGCCCTCCTAAAATGTAGGACATGACAGATTAAAAGCTAAAAACACCCCTATACGATATGTTGCCTTCATGTGGTTAGTTTAACCACTATATTGCTTATTATAACTATTAAAACTGTTATTATTATATTTGTTATTATTATATTTATTCACTGATTTATTTTAAATCCATGGGAGGTTCTGGAACGGAACCCTAACCGATAACAAGGGACACCTGTATTTCCAGATTTAATCCCTGACAATTTTCAGGTGTTGGGGGAGGAGGTGCTCAATTCAAGCTCTATAATAAGTTCCCCTCATAGTTGTCTGAGAAGTTGCTGTGTGCTTGATAACCTAGGGCACAATCCAGAGTAACTACGGGAAGTCCTTGCTCCGACGTAAGAACAATTTACTCTGGATTGCAATATGAATTTCCCATAGGTTTTCACTAGGTGGTGCCGTAACTACATCGACATAAATTTCTCTTATGTCCTCCCATAGTTACTCTGGTTTCAGGGTTATTCAACTTTCCAGTGTTGATGGATCTGCAATGCAGCCTCAGGATAAAGAAGAAAACCTTCCCTTACCTTGACATGGCCTCTGTGACTCCTCACACACACACACACACACACAGAGTTATGCAGCATGCACCCCTTCAGCACAGATGCATTAGTGCTGGAAAGTTGGTTAGGATTGGGCAGTCGGTTGCTGGAAACCATACAGAATATTTATCTAGTCAGTGTGAGAACCTCTGACCACGAGCATTAAGATCCTGAGCTACTCCATGTCAAGGCAGGGTACAGAGCTCCTTTTCAAACCTAAAACAATGTACGTTTTATGCGCTGCGATGGCAAGCCATTTCAGAAAATGAAGGGAGGGTGGAACACAAGAGACATGCTGAACATTTATCAAGAGCTCATTTAACTACTGGTTTGCCAACACTACAGGAGGGAATCAAAGCAAAACGTTGAAAAGGCAGCGGTTTTGTGATTATTTACAGATCCAATGTATAGTTGATAAGTAATACAATCAGTGGTTTTAACCACTGGATTAGGCAGGAGGTGTACTTCACCATCAACTGGTAGGAGGCCCTATCTCTCCAAGTCATTGAATCACTGAAATGCTTTATGGGGAGACTTTGCTACAAAGCTTTGTTTACCTGGAGTGTTTTGTCAAAAATTGCACCACCTGCATACAGTGCCTGTGTACGTCTCCATCTATTCATCTAGTCCAGGGGTCTCCAAACCCCATTCCTGGGGTCAAATGTGGCCCTTGGCAAGCCTCAAGATACCTCTATCCAACACCTGGGCAAGCACTGTAATCCACTCAAATACATTTTATATGTAAATTTATTCAAATTTGAAATGTAAATTAGTTGGGGTTTTATTGGCTCCTGACTCAGTGTCAGAGCGATGATGTGGCCTTCCTGCCAAAAAAGTTTGGTGACCCCTGAGTAGTCCTCCCATAAACCTCTCCACTCTTCATAGGCCAAGCTTACACATTTACTCCAAAGCAAGTCCAAATGTGATAAATGAGTCTTCCCTTAGTCATCATCATTGGTATCCTTCAGTCTGGAAAGACTATGGTATTGTGCTCTGGATGGAGGCCCTAAAATAGCATCTAGTATGGCTAAAAAGGCCAATTTGAGAGTGGCAATCCCTTCCACACTGAGGACAGATACAGGGTGAAATCCAGAGTACCTACAGGGAGTCCTTCAGTGGTGGGCTCCAGCAGGTTCTCACTTTATAGAACCAGTTGTTAACAAGAGATAGGACATATAGAGTTTAAAAATAGCCATTTAAAAGTGGCTGCCAGATAAGTGGCTGCCAATTAACCAGTTGTTAATTTCTTTGAATCCCATCACTGGAGTCCTTGCTCTGGAGTGAGAACAAATTAATCTGGATTGCAATATGAATTTCCCACAGGTTTTCACTAGGTGGTGCAGTAACTACGGGTACACATAATGTCTCTTACATGCTCCCGTAGTTACTCTGGATTGTGCCCACAGTCCTCAGTATACTTGTCAATGTACGGAGAATTGGAACCAGTGGTGGGAATCAAATAAATTAACAATAGGTTCAATGTCCCAATAACCTAAATTAACAACAGGTTCTATGTCCACAGGCAGGCACAAGCCTATTCTCTCCGGTTCTGGGGGGAGATCTTCCAATCCCCCTGCTGCTGGTGAGCCGGCAGCAGCAGGAGGCCCCCAAAATAATGAAGACCAGTTCGGCCGCCACCACGTTCTCCTCTCCCGGCAGGGGGGCTGAGAAGGAAGAGTGCAGCCCCCTCACGCTCTCCAAGCCTCTCCCGGCCAACGGGGGGGCTGAGAGTCCCATCCTATGCAGGTCTACTCTGAAGTAAGTCCCAGTATAGTCAATGGGACTTACTCCCAGGAAAGTGTGGAGAGGACTCAGCCTCAGAGCCCCATCCTATGCAGGTCTACTCTGAAGTAAGTAATTTTATTTTTATTTTTTTATTTTTAAATTGAAAACCTCCCCGCCCCGCCCCCTGATCTTGGCCCTGCCCCTAGCCCCACCCACTTCCGGAGAACTGGTTCTTGGGCCAGGTTGGGCCCACCACTGTCTATGTTCCATTAGTAACTGGTTCTCAGAACCAGGCGCTCATTAGCCAAGGGTTCTAAAGAACCTGTGAGAACCCCTTGAAGCCCACCACTGATTGGAACCCTACTTTCAATGCACTAGGAGGTTCCCATACCCTTATGCATCCCCTTCAGAAACCCAATCAGGAGCAACTTACATCTTTCTGACAATGCCCACATTAGTAATGGCAGAATAAAAAAGATGACGTGGAGAAGTAGATTGATAGAACATCCAACGTCACTTCTCTTTGAGGGGCTGGCCTTCTGGAATTTTAAGCGTAATGGGTCTGTGTTTATTCCTTGCGCAACGGCATAATGTGACTGATTTACAGGAGTTTAACTGAAGTGTTAATCTGACAGTGACGGAGAGCTTCTCACTGGCAGAATCACTTACACTATCGTATTAGTTGCCTCCTCTATTAAAGCAGTGTGGTCGATAATTGGAATGCTTTTATGTCTAGTGGTTCTGACAAGGCTCTCTTCAGGCCACAGATGGGCAGTCTGGCTTGCTGCACAGCTGAACAGTGGCAAATAATTTCAACTGAGGAAGTATTGTTCTCCCCGCGTTGTCGAGCAAGGGCGGTTCAAGGAAAAGCGAACCTCTGCGCAGGCTACCTGCTGGCGTATAGTAAAATAAGATGGACATGATACCGGGTTGGGAGCACAATTAAATCTATTTTGCACCAACGTGTTGGTGGACAGATGAGTTTCCACTTGGCGGAGCTTTATGATCTTTAAGGTAGACTGAACTAATAGATTGGTGTGGGGCGCACTGAAGTTCCTAAGGATGAGAAAGCAAGCCGCAGTACATTTGAACTACAGGTTTCTCATATGCTCCGCGTCATGCTGAGTTTTTATAGCTCCTGGCTTTCAAAAAGCTTGTTTCAAAGAGGTTTGCGCTAGACTGGGCATGCAGTTTTGCTCTGCAGATATTGTCGCTACCGATTTAGTGGAATGCAATTAGGAAGCCTAAATTAAGTGGTAATGGAGAACCCGCTCTTGAAACGGGGGTTTCCACGGCAACCACTGCTTACAATACAGCCTTCAGTTAGTTTTCCCACTTTATCTGCAAAATGCACAATTGAGCTTTAAAACCGCTTTGTGCTGAAAAGCGCACTGTAAACAACTGTTTGCGAGGATAGTTTTACACTGTCTCCTTCAAGACAACAAACCAGCAAATTTTAAAAAAAAAATTTTCCTTGTCCATGCTAATAAATTAATAGGACAACTAATAAGAAGCCATGCAACTTGAAGGACTAAGGGATCCAGAAATGTATCATTCATTTTCGGGTTTTATATTTAACGTTGGGGGGAAAAAATGAGCACTTCCAGACTTCCCTGTAGATTTTGGAAGCTTTGTAATTTCCTTTAATTTTCAGTGACAAGAGTGGTGTATCAATTTGTATTGTTCTTAAACCTGTGACCTCACAATGCAATTGTTCTTAAACCTGTGACCTCACAATGCAAGCGTTGCTTTTCAAGCACAATATGGTTGTATAATGCTTTTTATAGTAACGTACCCCCAAATCCAGAGAAACTACAGGCGCATGTAAGAGACTTTTTCACTGCACCACCTACTGAAAACCTATGGGAAATTCTTATTGGAATCCAGAGTAGCCCTACAATCCAGAGTAACTACAGGAGCATGTAAGAGACATTACGTGTACCCGCAGTTACTACACCACCTAGTGAAAACCTATGGGAAATTCACATTGCAGTCCAGAGCAAATTGTTCTTACACCGGAGCAAGGACTCCCTGTAGTTACTCTGGATTGTGCCCTAAGTTGTTCTTACGTTGGAGCAAGGATTCCCCGTAGTTACTCTGGCTTTTGCCCATAATTTAACAACGTTCAGAAATAGCAGTCTAAAAATGCATTTTGAATGGCCTTTTGCAGGCACCTCTCTTTCCTACCACTGCTTCCCCTTTTCTCCTGATTTAGTGCTTAATCCTGCCAAGATACAACAGATTTTTATACTGAATGTGGCTCATTCCTGACTTGAGTGTGTTCCTGAGTTTGTGCATCATTAGTAATATCTGACTCTGATACAGTCTCTGTATATTTTAAGGGAGAGGCAGGGAATTTGACCTTCACAGTATGAGTTTACCTTCAGCAATGGTGGTCAGAACTGTAGGAAACCTGATCCATTCAGAACAGTCTGCTCAGAGCTGACCTTCTGAAAGACCAGGAGGAGTGTTTTAACATTGATTGAAAAGTTGGATGCTTCCAACCCGAGTTGTCCTCAATGGGAATCTCTGCTGTGAAAGCTATCTAATGAAACACACACAGAGAGAGCAAGTATGGAAGGCGATCTCTTCCAAGAACAAAGCTGTGAAAAGGAAAGAGGTGCCAGTCATTCATCCTTGATACATTTGTGAAATGCTTTGGAGGAGCACAGCGCATAAAGCATTGCGACACAGTGCAGGAATAAATGGGCTAATATTTGATATATAAGTAGTGGTCTATCGTATGGCCTAACTCTTGCTCTACATAGAGCAACGCTAGCTTTCAAGAAGGCTTTCTACTTGATGTCGACACATGAGGGAGATGCACATCAATTATTCCGCTTAAAAACAACTGTCTAGGAGACACAAGGCAAAGCTGATGCAGTTGCTCTCTCTCAGTTCTGACACAAACCCTGCTGTTTTGGCCCCCACCCAAGCGGAAAAGAAGCACGTTCCTGGAAGCCATGCCGAATGCCAGAGTGTTTGGGACTTTTTACGGGGCATCTTGTTTCAGTGCTGCTTGACTGCATTTTGTCGAAGGACTGAAGGACACATTGAAATTATTTTCTTCTGGCACCGGCCGGCATTGTGATGTGCATGCATTCAATTGCACTTGACAAATCTTCAGGGCAAAGAAAATGCTCCGGTGTAAGGGAATCTCTCAGGCGTCCTCCAAAAATGGGGTTTTGCAGACCAAACATGTGTTCCATTGATTTGCTTTCTCCAGAGATTGCATTTGAATTCAGGCCAGTGATAAGTCGGGAAGCGGTGTCGAACTGAAGGCCATCCAGGGTCAGCAGTACTTCCGATGGTATTTCCTGTGCTGCAGGGATCTCTGTCTAACTGTACAAATAGCTCCACATGGCATTCAGAAAGTGTGCCAGAGAATGTTATGATCACATGCCAAAAGGAGTTGTCAGGTTCCACTCCACTGCTGTGTGAGGATATCTATGAGTGCTCACATGTGTGGGGCTACAGCGCACATACAGACTGAATAAATACCATAACCCAAACAGGGTGGTTTCTTTTCCTTTTAAATTTTTTTACTGTCTCATTTGCATTCAGCAAATACGACTGTTTTTTATCAGCATCACTCCTGAACAGTTCACAACTACAAGGATTTTAATGAACTTGACAACTTTTGGATGCATTTCTGTTCCTTGCCCCTTGAAGTTGAGTTTGTGTTTTTTATACCCTTCCTGCATCTGGGTAGTCACACAAGCTCATCTCGGACCAACCCATTGCCTTCTCCAACCCTAGATAAACTGAGGTGGAGGGGCACTAGCTTTGACAGTAATCAAGACCAGCAACAATTTTAATCGGTTTTTTCATGTAATGAGGACAGGCGACTGCTTGGTTTTTTTAAATCTGCCAGCAAAAAATAAAACAGCTTGTCTGGATCACTGGAAGCAGGCAGCAGTGATATTACGGTGCCATCACAGATGAAGAGAGGGAAGAACAAGAGGAGTAAGGACTCGTCCTTCATTCTGCATCTCATGCTGTAATAGCTTATTCTTCCATTATAATCCATACCACATTAAAATGCTTTATAGTAGTGCAATTGTGAAGTACAGGTTCAACCTTGTTGGAGAGAAGCAATCACCAATTAAAAATACAAATAATATCCTGCCTTTGCCCAGGTGAACTGAAGAATGGCATGACTGCTTGCTGACTGCCTCTCTACAACAGTAAAAAGGCTGTTTTTCACCAACTGTAAAAGGACACACTTTTATTTTTTTAATGCTTTTATGTAACACATTTTTTATCAGCAGGGAGTCCCAGAATCATACCCCTGCAGATATTCAGGCATGGGCGTATTCCATTAGGAGTAATGGAGGACAAGAATTCTGATTTTACTAATTATAATAGATTTTAATAATCTATTTTTCCACTTTTTTAATCCACATTTTTTTTATCCATAGGGGGTTCTGGAACAAAACCCTAGTGGATAATGAGACACCCGTAACTGCTATATTTTTTCCTGGGGAAGGGAGCATCCATCAATCCACCCAGCTGTCACAAATCACTTTGGTGGAGCAACTCTTCTCCCCAATGGGTATTGAGACCATCCACCCGGTGCAGTGATTTTCAACCAGTGTGCCGCAGCACACTGGTGTGGCACAGGAATTTCGGGACACTCATTCATAGGAAAACCTGGGGATTTAAACAGCATGATGTGTCTTGTCAATGGAAAAAATAACTGATGGTGTGCCATGAGATGAAAAAGTTTGAAAATCTCTGACCTAGTGGTTTCACAATAATGCAAGGGACTCTAGGAGGTACTTCTGTTCCTATATGAATGTGCTCAGCCAAGCTCTGCCATCAATACTGGTAGGTTCAGGAGTCAGCCTTGCCAGTGATGGATGCTTTCCTTGGCAAAATAATGGAAAATTCCAACTCAGAACTGTTGATCAAGCAACAACCAACAATCCCATTCAGAACTAGAAATTAGAATAATCAGTAGAGAGGCAGTTTATGAGAAATGGCAGTGAAATGCTACACTGTAAGCAACAGAAGCCACCGCATGAACAAAGATGCTTTTTGGAAGAGTTAGTTAGAAATACATAAAATTATGACCTATGCAGGAATATCAGTGCAGCTGAGTCTTTCTGAATATGTATGCAACAAAATCAGAATTTAAAGCTAACGGAGGATGAAGACATCCGATAGGTTTTTTATTTTTATTTTTTTAAGGAAGATTAGAAAATCCATGCTGGACTACGTAAAGCCACTAAAATCCTTAAACTAATTCAAATGTTTTAAAGATATAAAGTTCAAAGAAAACAAGTAACCATCCAGAAATTACTGGATAATGAAATGCTACAGTTCCATTTGGTTCAGTTTTTAAAAAAATTCTGGCACATCTCAGTGAAATACAAGAATATAAATATAAATCTGTAATATTCCTTCCAGCTTGCAACATTGACAGCTTTCTGAAGTCAGTGCAGTCTTCTAGCCATGAAAGGTGGCCCTGCAGATGAATGATAAACGTCTTCTTATTGCTCCATGACTAGAATAGCAGAAACCGGGATCAGGAAAGAGTCGAGTTCCTCACAGAACATTATGTGGTACACTACATTAGGTTTGATGGGTACAGTTTGTTCAGACCTATGTTAGTTATCTGAAGTGTCTCCTCAAATGATCTGGGCAAGTGCCTCAGAGTGACATCTATGAGCTAGTGAGTAATATGAAAAGCCCAGCAACCACAGAGATCATGCTTCTAGCTATGTTTGGCTAGCAATGCTTCAAAGTTTGCAGACTTCATGGGGAATTCAAATCTAAATGTATCCACAGAGATCCCATGTAGAGATCCCATGTAGAGATCCCATGTGATTGCACTAATACAGGTCCAACCTTGTTATACATGGATATTTTAAACACAGATTTGATTCAATACAAATGGCCTCTGCAAATCACAGTTTTAAAAACAGCTTTTCTACTGTTGTACAGAGGCAGTCATGCAAACAATCAATTTGTTATAAAACTGAGCCAAGCAAAGGCAGGGGGCATTTGCCTTTCTAATTGCTGACTGACTCTCCACAACAGTATGAAAAGCTGTTTTTAAACCATTGTATATTTTAAATACACTTTTTATTTTTTTAAAATGCTTTTGTTTAGCATTTTTTTGTATCAGCAGGGGGTCCCAGTATTGAACCCTTGCAAATATTGAGGCACTATCTTATTCCTTTAGGAGTAATGGAGGTGCAAGGAACCTGGAAATGGGTCATTTAATCAATTTTTTCCACTGTTTTTTCATGGAACTCTAGTGGATGAAAAGGGACACCTATATAGTTTTACCAAAATTACATCTTGAGAGGAATGCTACTAGTATGAACCCTAACGCTGCCTGTAACTCAAAAGGATAATTATTATGAATCTTATGAATTCTTATGAATATCTATATAAATAACCAGCAAATCCTGTCTGTCCGTCGGTGTGTCACTCTAACTCAGGCCACACTTGCTCTACAGAGACATATTATACCTTTTTAAATATACATATTTATACCTTCTACATAGACATAGTATACCTTTCAAAATCAGGAAGATCTCATGATTGAAAATCTGCCCTTCATCTGCTGCTTGAACATCCAGCATTGGAATTTGTGTCTGTCCCAAATTGGCAGAGATGCCATTTGAATTCAAGAGACAGTGTATTTTTCTTTTGGGCCAAAGGCCCAAAACGCCCTCCACAGGAGCTGGCTTAAAAATCATAGATCATAGAGTTGGAAGGGACCCAGTGGATCATCTAGTCCAAGCCCCTGCCTGTAGCAGGAGTTTCTCGTCTTGTGGGGACCCCGGGTCTTGAACCCTGGCCTGCTGGTTAACCGGCACAGCGTCTTAACCACTTGCGCCACCAGAGTCCACATAGAGTATAGCTTTTAAGCTAATATTCTTATATAAGATTCTCATGAATCTTATGATTCTTATGAATCCTATCAATTATGATATGAAGCCTGCTCCAGACACAAAGCCTCGTTAGATTGGATCTCTTTCAACAACTCAGGGTGCAATCCTAACTTAGGCTGGAACAACTCATTGGTCTTCCTGTTCTCGTCGTGATGTAGGGATGCAAGCTCATATCTGTGCAGTGGCCTAATCCCTCCCAGGAGTGGTGCGCAAGTGCCTTACTTTTGTGACACCTCCAGGTCCTCCGGCACTTCTGTGACACTCCCAGGTCAGCACAGGAGTTATGCCAGGGCTTAGACCAGCCTCACTGCAGTTTATGAATGCAGCCTAAGCCCCAATCCGATATACCTCTAGACAGTACTTTTTCTAGAAATAAAGGTGGCAGTAGGTACTCACCATGAAGATGTTATAAAGTTGGGGGTACTAACCATGAAGATGTTATTTGTAATCTCTACAAATAACATGTCTACAAATAACATCTCTACAAATGTAACACGTCTACTTGGGCCACAGAGGTGCCGGTACTCAGTACCGGTGAGTACACTCTTGAAAAGACCCATGCCTCTAGATAGCCTGTGGGTGCTCAAATGGAACTCCTCACAAGAAAGGGCTCTGTGGATTGAAATTTTGGTGAATGGTCCAAATATTGAAGCTCATGTCAGCCCAGGAATGGAATGTAGCTGAAGATACACCAAATTTCCAGTCTTTCTTCTGTCTTGGAAAATTCTAAATTCAATTTTCAGAGCTACCTGGCTATGTCTTCAACTTAAGTAGGCAAATTATTCTTTCTAATGAGTGTGATCCATCCCATTTTCATTTTGTGTGGTGTGAGCAAGAGTCTAATGTGGGATTATTTAACATAAATAAATAGTATTGGAAAGGTTAATACGAATTTAAGTACCGGCTGGCATTAACTTTCACAATGGAGTAATGTTTATGTTTTAAGAAGAGTAGCTCTAGGATTCAATTGTATGCAGAAATGTTCTTCTGTCTCTTCTCTCCCCCATCCTAAAAATAAGAAATAAAGAATTCTTTTTTAAAAGCATTGTGTTATGGCTGCAATTAGCTGGTCCCCTTTTATGGCATTCCATGCCTCAGATTACATCTAATTGCCTGCAAACAATTTGCCAGTGATTTGCTTATGGAAGGTAAACAAATACAGTTCAACAGATATTTTTAGTATAGTTTTGCCTTTATGGGAACCTTGCTGTATTTTCTTTTCTAAGGTAATTTTTCCCTCTTTACTAAAAGTAAGAATCATTAGGAATTTCTCTTTAAATTCAGCAATCTAGGCATGCTACCAAGGATCAATGCTTTGTAAACTGACTAGTGTTCTGCAATAAATTCTCGCTTTTATAGACTTTTTTCTGGACCTGGTAGCTGCTAATGCCATAGAAATTGATTATTTGTGGTGTTTTTATCACTGCATAAAATATCTAATTGCTTTTTTTCTCCAGACTTGGATTTCATTTCTTTGATGCTTGACAATTAATGAAAGGAGGAAGCATGAGCTGGACAAATCTTAGACCCCAGGAGACAATGTTCTGTTGACAACCAGAGGCCTGATCTCATTGAATACATTCAGAAATATGCATGAGTGTACCCACAATCAGGCTTCAACTTTTTAGGGTTACATGGTGGACATAAGAAACTTCTAGAGGATGCATTTCAAGCAAAATTATAGTTAGGCATTGACATCTTTAGAGGTTCTGTTCCCAGAACCTGTGTGGATGGCAAGACCCATTGATAATCCAATCTACAGGTCAAGCACCCTTTTGTCCTCCAAGGAACCTGATGAAGGGTGTGGAAACCACATGTAACCTCCTCAGGATTAACTCCTGGTCCTCATTATAACTCCTTGTGGAGGCCAAAAAAACCCCTTTCAGTTTCCAGCTGGAAACTTTGATCCTTAGAAGACTTTTTGAATTCTTCTCCAGCCCTCAGATAGCCCTCCAGACATGACTTGAGCACAGCTCCTGACACATTCAGAAGGAACAGGTCCAGTTGAAACTACAGGTTTGGAATTGATTATTAAATAAAATTGAGTGCTGCAAATCTGTGGATGATCACTCTGGGCCTGTACTTTCTGAAAGAAAAAAAGAACCAGAATGTATTACATTGGGCTTTTCAAAACTGGTTTACAGTAAATACAACACCCATTTATCACATGGGTGAAAGTGGGAAGTTCGGGCGGTTCGGCAGTGGAACAGATTGCCAAGGGAGGTGGTGGACTCTCCCTCACTGGGGGTCTTCAAGCAGAGGCTTGACGAGCACCTGTCGGGGATGATGTAGGAGGATTTCCTGCTGCAGGCAGGGGGTTGGACTAGATGACCTACTAGGTCCCTTTCAACTCTATGATTCTATGATTCTGATTAGTGTAAAGCACTTCCCAAGTCCGAGGGAGATGGTTTAGGCACAGGTTGATTGCCAGGGGTCACATTGCTCTTGGGGAAGAATCAAAGGAGCATGAGGGATTAGAGGTGTGTTTGGAGACTTGCCCCAAGAAGGGACAAAGATTTAGCCCACAGTAATGACAGAGGGTCTTTGATGATCCCGAGAAACAGACTCATCTACATTTTGGCTAGGTGATCCAGAGATCAGTGGTGCAAACTGAACCACTGAAATCCAGACAGAAGAGCCTCCTTGAAACATAGGTAAGTCAGAGTCAAGAGAAGGATCAGGAAGGTGATAATTGGTGGGCCTCAGATTATATTTTGTTATAGCATAAATCAAAATTATTACTGCCAATCAACAGGAGTTGATGGATTCCTTTACGACAAAAGTTTCCCCAAGGAGCAACAATGAGGTTTGCCCATTTCTTAAATATATGCTACAATGTTGCAGTATGGGCAAGCATTGCTAATTTTATAGTATTACAGGTGACAAACTAACCCTACTAGGGTTCTGTCCTGGAATCTCCTGGGGTTAAAAAAATCAATTTATAAAGAATACAACATAAAAATAGATTTACAGACCCACTTCCAGGTGCCTTGTTGAATAAGGTAGTGCCTCAATATCTGCAAGGTTATGATTCTGGGACTGAAAAATGGAACAATTACTTGCATGACTTTCTTTCTACAACAGTAGAAAAGCAGTATTTTTAACTGTGATTTGCAGTGGCCATTTGTGTTGAGTCAAATCCATGTATGAAATCTATGTATAATAAGGTTGGACCTGTATATGTTTATTATTCTTGCTTTGGGGCACAATCCAGAAGTGCACTTGGGTTACTCTATCTCTCACTGGGCTGACTCAACTGCACGATGCCCCACCCTAGTTATTCTGGAAAAGGCTTGCGGCTGCCTAAGGCAGCATAGGCTGCCCCAAGACAGGTGGACCTGGGCTGTCCTAACTGGGCCAGCCTAGGCAGCTCAGGAGAGGCATGTTGAGGGCATGTTTAACATTGCCTAGGGCAGAGCAGTTACTCTGTATCCAGAGTCTGTTTCCAGGGCAGAAAATCCCTCTTCCAGTTCCTCAGAGTTATACCACCTCAAGAGCAGGTATAGTAAAGAGTAGACCCATAGGGGTCCATGATAAGGCAGAGTAAGAATGGCAGGGTTGACCAAAAATCTGAGTTCTTGGCCAGCCGAGCTGCAAATCCTGCCTCTCAACTTCAAGATATGGCACAAGTATGGCAGCCCATTAACCTGGGGATACAGCAGGCCACTCCAAGAAGCCTCTTGTGTTCACTGTAGACTGTCCTGGCATGTCATCAGGGACTCCTTATAAGGCAGGCACCACAACTGTTCCTTGTTCAGTGTGATCTGAGGGGGTCTCCTCAGGAGCAAGCCCTCCCCATGTTTCACTGACTTGGTGCCTACTGAGCATGCTCTGGAGCAGTTAGGGCAGTTCAGACTTCCTACCTCTCTGGATCCAGCATAACGTTCTGCTCTGGATTCAAAATTGTTGGGGCAGCCCAGCTACGGTACTCCTCACTGCTTGAACTCTGAATTGTGCCCTTTGTTACTTTGTACAAGTCTCTGGTCTTGTACAAAGTAACAAAGTTCTAGTCTCTGGTTTAAGGCCTCATGGATTTAACTCATCATAGGTTTCCAACCCATAAAGGAAGACTAGACCTGAGCTCTATGACACAAATGAGGAAAGTGCATGTTTGTGTGCACGCGCGCACGTGAGTGCATGGGTGGGTGCGTGGGTGTGTGTGTATTCCATGCTTAATTTTGCTTGTTAAAAATTAATAAGGATTAATTTTATGCATCACATCTAGTGCCCACACCACAGACTCCATGACTTTGGAAACAGCATGGTGGATTTTTTTAAACCTTTCTCCCAATTAGATTTTTAAATTTAAAATTAGATTTTTAAACATTTCTGTTTTTTTTTTAAAAAAAGGCATTTTAAATAATATTTCTTTTAAAAGCATGTTGGGTAAAACTAAATCTGACTCAAGGGATAGGATAAGTGAAGCATCACACAAGTGAAAGCTATCTGTCTCCCTGACTATCTTATTATTATGGGATAAATTGTGGCTGTTAGTTACAGATGAGTTCTGAAATGTATAACACCATATAATGCAGTAAACCACCCATATAGCAGAGGCAAGCCCTTGCAATCCTCATTGTTTCTCTTTAACACCATGTAATGGTCTGCATGAAGGGGAGTTATCAATGAGATAGACCGGGGGTGTTCAAACATTTTAGCAGAAGGGCCACATCGTCTCTCTGCTTTTTGGGGGAGGATTATTTATATTTCAAATAGAAATTACATAAATTTGCATATAAGAGTGTAGCAGAGACAGATCTAGAGGATTACATGCAGAGCCGGTTCGGGCCGAATCGCCCAAACCAGATGTTCCCTTGGGCCCACCGCTAGCGATCTGGCAGCACAGGGCCGGCAGGAAAACCCGGCGTGCTGGTTCACAGTGCGCCTCCTCCACAGAGAAGATGCACTGCGCAAGCGCCGACCTCAGCAAGGTCGGCACTTGCACAGTGCGTCTTCTCCATTGAGGAGGCGCACTGCGCAAGCGCTGACCTCGGCGCATGCGCAGTGCGTCTCCTTCATCTGGAGATGCTCAGTGCGTCTCCTGGAGTGCCCCGCCCCCGCCCCTCCCATTCTCACCCTGCAGCGCGCTGGGGTGCTGGCCCCACCCCAGCCCTCCCCAGCCCCAGCCCCTGACTCCAGCCCCGTCCCCTGGCCCTGCCCACGTCTGGCGAACCAGTTGTTGGGCCGGGCCAGGCCCACCACTGATTACATGGTGTGCCCGTGGTCCACATGGGGTTTTTTGCAACAGGCCACTCACTGTGGGCTATATCTGGCCCCCCCCTGCTGCGGTTTGGATACCCCTGATATAGACAACTACCAGCCTCTTATTGTGGTCTTTGCCTTCAGCCCTAAAATTATTTCTACAGTTGGATTAGCCCAGTGTCTGTACAAATAACTTGTGATACACAAATAGAGCTGGGATCCATTAAAAACAGTACAAAGGTGTCATAATTTCTAACATCTTAAAAATGAAATACACATTGAAATGTATAGGAAGGACCCACCTAGTGGGCCCTGACTCACAGTTTGAAAAACAATGAGCAAATTTCTCACTAGAAGTGTGGGCGTCACATGTCTGGAAGTCAATGCCCTTCTGAAGAATGTGAATGAGATAAATCAATATAAAGAAGAATGGAAAGCAACAAATCATTTGCCAGCAAAGTCAGAGGGCCTGAACAGAGAGGTTGAAAAGAAGGAACGTGTGTCTGCACCTTTTAACCAATGTTCCATTTCGGGTCCAGGGTCAAGCAGGCTGAGGGGAGGCAACTGTCGGTATTCCATTTCCATTTAAATTTATCATTTCCAACAGCCTCTGGGACAGAGGAGAAGTTAGGCTGTGAGGTAGCCAATTGAGGAGAGCCATTCAGGAAAGAGATGGCCAAAAGTTCATTTAAAGGGGTCCGTTGAGTAAAGCCATTAATTTGAGAGGTGGCAAAGGGGCAGTCGAGGAGAGCCATTGGGGAGAGAAACAGCAAAGGGGCAGATGAGGGTGACAGTTGAGGCCTACAGCTATCACTGCAAAGAAGGAAGATGAGATGCTGCAGATGGAGATGGTTTTTACTGATGAATGTTGTTATATTCCACCTCCACAAGCAACAGCTGCAGGCCTTTACTGATAATATGCTTAGGAAGAAAATGTTTGCTTGATTTCTTTCGCTCTCTTCAATACAGTAGTTTTTCACTTACCCATTGCTTACAAGCCCATTTTGCTGAATTGGTGCCAGCATATAAATTACCTTGAATTATCATGTGTATTTATATTTGTTAAAAATTAATAGGTCCATTCATAATATAATTGTTTCTTGTATGATTTGTGTTTATTTTACAGTAGCATTCATGTGAAGTACCTATATTATGCCGGTGTCACTAATTCCAGATGATTCTCCTCCCACCCCCCAACCCATGCAAAAAAATCTACTCAATTATGAAAATAGCTTCCTGATCCCATTAAGCCCAGATAAAAAGATTAAGTGGTATTTTTGCTTTTTTTATTGTGACAATGCACATTAGGCATACCTACCATGAGCAAATTATTTTATTTAAGGATTTTTTTTCTCTGCCCAGAACAAGCTTCCTAACCACGAATAAGAAGAGATGGAAAAAACCACTGATAACTAATAAAAACCTGGATGCTTTTACTGTCTACTAGCGAAAGGCGTACCCGCGTTGCGGGAGTAAAATTCCCTCGTATGCCATCCCCCCATATGCATCAACCCCCCATGGATAACTTTCCCCCAGGCGTAACAACCCTCCATGCGCAACTTCCCCCATACACATCAACCCCCCCCAAGCACAACTTCACCCATGCGCATCAACCCAGCATGCACAAGTTACCCCATGCGCAACTTCCCCCCATGCACATCAACCCCCCATGCACAACTTCCCCATGCGCATCAACCCCCCATGCGCAACTTCCCCCATATGCATCAAACCCCATGCACAACTTTCTCCATGCGCAACTTTCCCCATGCGCAACTTCCCCCCATGCGCAACTTCCCCATGTGCAATTTCCCCCCATGCGCAACTTCCCCCCAAGCGCAACTTCCCCCATGCGCAACTTTCCATATGTGCAACTTCCCATATGCGCAACTTTCCCCCGTGCGCAACTTCCCCCCATGTGCAACTTCCCCCATGCGCAACTTCCCCCGTGCGCAACTTCCCCCCATGTGCAACTTCCCCCATGCGCAACTTCCCCCATGCGCAACTTCCCCCCATGCGCAACTTTCCCCATGCGCAACTTTCCTCTATGCGCAACTTCCTCCCATGTGCAATTTTCCTCCCATGTGCAACTTCCCCCATGCACAATTTCCCCTCATGCGCAATTTCCCCTCATGCGCAGCATCCTCGCCAGCTCAACCTCTTCCTCCGAACAACATCCCCCAGTGCACCAGGATCTGAGCACCAAATTGGCTGGATGTTGTTCAGTCTCCCATGTTAAATATAGGACAGAAACACGTTGCCCCCTTTTCAGCCCCTGAAGGGTTAAATTTCTCCAGAGGGTTCTTGGTGGGTGTTCAGGTGACAGAAGGAACTCCCAGAATTCCATGCTTCAGGCCCAGCAGTTGGGGTGGAGTGTTGATGAGTCAGCAATTCTCAATGCAAAATATAGGGAGGAAAATGCGTTGTGCCCCCTTTCACTCCCTTCCGGTTGGAATTTCCGAAAACCAGTTCTTAGTGCACCCCTCCCTCACAGAAGGAACACCCACCCCAAATTTCACACTTATAGGCCCACCGGTTTTGGCAGGGCGGTGATGAGTGAGTGAGTCAGTCAGTGAGTGAGTCAGTCAGTGAGTCAGTGAGTCAGTCAGTGAGTGACTTTTCTCTTTTATATATATAGATAACCCTGCTTATGGTCACCAGATTCCCCATGTTCAAGTGTTCCCCGTTGCTGGCTTTTACAGATGGAGCTTCAGAAGTGTAAAAGGCTAGCTGTCTTTATACAAGCAGCAATGGCAATCTTTAGAGATGGCTGATTCAGTGGTATCATTTAATAACCAGACACACTGTTTGCATGGGGGGAAATCATCATTTTCTTAGTGTTGTTCCCACTCCTGGCAGGCTCAGCTTTAGATGATTGATGCGACATGGTGAAATCTGGCCGGCCTGTCACAGGGGGCTGTCGCCAGGATGTTGCTTCATGCATCGCCCAGGATATGAACCACTGACCTGTCGATCTTCAAATCAATGGGCCCAGAACCTTTAACCACAGAGCCACAAGGAGACCTCCATGCACAAGGGAAAAATTACTCTTCCCAATGAACAAGGAGCAAGTATACATCATCAAGAAAGTATACCAACACAGTCCTATGCATGTCCACTCAGAAGAAACCTATGGACCCCTATGGGACTTACTCTTAGGTAAACATATAGGATCACAGCTTTACAGCCCAATTCTGTGGGCTGCCCATGCTACTGGAACTTTTTGTTCCACCAGAACAACCTGCTCTTTGCCAGCCATTGTTGCATGCTCCCTAGCCACAGCCAAAAATGGTGGCAGCTTCAGCCCCAATGAGATGGTGAGAGAGGTGTGCCATGGACACACAGGGGCTGTATGGGATGTTTAGGGGCAAGGCAGAAGACAGGGAATGGGGCCTGAGGAGGAATCTTGGTGGCAAACCCAGATGCAAGATCACATTCTCTTGAAAGATCTTAGGCAGATCACACTGCCTCCCTCTCTCCTTGGACTTATGCCAGCTATAGAGTTGGCATAGATCTTAGGTGACCCAATCCTTGGGCTATCAGGGTGCCTACATGGAAGAAAGGACATCAAACAAAAGTGCAGCATCTGCAGCACCTAATTCCATGACATGGCACAGTGTAAACTGCTAGAGGGATAGGGCATTATGGCAAAATCTGATAAACATCTTCATAGGAAGAAGCTCCACTGTGTTCAATGGAGCTTACTCCCTAGAAAGTGTGGATAAGATTGTAATCTTGTATACCAGCTCCTTGTACAAAAGCAGTATCAGGGCCAACTGCTGTGATAGTGGAGCAGATAGGAAGTCACCATCCATATCAGTCTTCAAGGGAGGAAGAGGTAGCCCTATGCTCATACTTGCAAGTCTTCCAAGACAACCACTTGGAGACAAAATAGTTTGGGCATCTGCAGGGTATGATGTTAGTTTGCCTCCCCATTGTGCACCCCGGAGAGCACAAAAGTGTGAACTAAATGACTAGCAACAATAGGCAGCAAGACTACATTGAAGAATTTGCAGTTAGCAATAGCTGGCAGCCACACATCAATGTGGAAATTCCTGGCTCTCAAAATACATGGCAATAGAACATTAGCATCTGATTTACCATAAATCTATGTATTTGCCATATGCTAAATAAAAATCTCCATACAATCCACATGTGCTGCTGACTAGTCAGTACAGACTACATTTGTTGTCCCTGGACATTGCTGGCTAGTCACTGGTGCTGATCAAGCCACCACTGTGCAACACCTGCCTTTAAGGACATGGACCCATCCATCTTTTGTGTCAGTGTCATGTGAATGAGGGGAGGCCAGGATGCACCTAATATGCACCTAAATAGACATCTATAAATACTCAGGTATGTACTACACCCATTTTGTTTTGAAAATGAACTATACAGATTCATCCTCCCAAATAAAATCACTGAGGAGAGAGAGAGAGGAAACAAGAAAGACCAGTCTCTTCTACATGAGAAGCAAGATCAGAAATGCACACAAGTGGGCAAGGGCTGCTAAATAATTAATCAATAGCAGCCGTGTGGCAGTTTGAAATGTAAATGTGATGGATGAAGGTGTGATGCTTGTCATCAAGCAGAAAATGATGTGACTGGAATGGATAACCTGCCGTACCTGCTGACTGGCAAAAGCGTGGACACAGAGATGAAACAAAGCCATCAGACTGCATCCCCAGCAACCCCTAATACCTGTCTTTGACCCACCATTTGCTTTCATGTCCCTTTCCCAGAAGAGATGTTTTTAAAAAATGATGAAGCGAGATCTTGGGGTGGAGAAAGAGAGAGAACATCATCTAAAGAAATGTTACCTGACAAGGCTGCAGGCTACGTACTTGAGAATACCCTCCATTTCTTTGAGTTTTCTTTTATACCTTCCCTTCTCTCTTTTTTTCTAAATTGCAACATCTTTTTTTTCCTTTCCTTTCTTTCCAAATCCTCCAGAGTCGTTCCGCAAATGGTTCTGTGACTCAGAAACTGACAACAGCTACTTGCAAAGGAACAAAGCGAGAGGATGACAATCTGGAGCACAAGCAGGTGAGAGAGACACCTTTTACTTATCAAACTCGGCTATCGGCAATGCTCTTTTCATTTGGCAGGCTAGAAATAGAGCTGAACGAACCAGGCATTGATCCAAAGTCTGTACTGCAGGGATGTGAAGCTAAAGCTCAGATCTTTCAAAGGAGGGAACCCATGAGGCTTGCTTGGAAGAAAGTTCCACTGAAATCCATGAAACTAATTCTCTGGCCCTGACCAGGGTTACGGCTACCCGTAGTGCAGGGGTGCAATCCTAAATCATTTTCCAGTTCCAGGATAAGGACAATAACATTCCAAGGTAAGGGAACTATCATTGCCTTAACTTGAGGAGGCCTCTTTGACTGCAACCCAACTGCAGGCTGCAGTATGTGCTCCACTGAGGCAGCTATCCCAGTGCCAAAAAGTTGGTTAAGATTGTGCTTTCAAGGAGCAATCTCAAAGTCCTCTTAGGCCAACACAAATCCCTTGCGCCAGCCTACTGGTGTTGCAAAAGTGCCATAAAGCACTTTTGTACCTCCCAGAGGTAAGTCAGCCAGCACACCAAGTAGAAGTGTCCTAAGTCCTAGTAGACATATCGAGGCTTCTGCAGCCTTACCTTGGGGAAGGGGACCAGCCTTCCCTTTCCAGGGTTAACGCAGCTTTTCTCATTTGCCAGCCTTCCTGTTCCAACACAAGTTAGGATTGTGCTGTCAGTCCATATTGGGAAGAGTGTCTTCCCATACTGGGAAGTGGTCCAAATCTCAGAGGACTGGTAGAGATGAGAGACTGAACAAAAAAAGGCAAAAGCCTGTGTGCAGCATCCACAGAGTGTGCTCTATTTCCCAGGGCAAGACTAGAAGGCCAGACACCTCGTAAAGAATCAGGCATATGGGAGGCATTCCCAACCCTGAGATAATCTTGCACCCCAGCATTCTTTTTATGCCTGAATGGCTCTGAGGTCTAAGCATGTATTTAGGGCCAATTTAGTTGTATCCTAAACAACTTAGTTTAGATAGGACTCAGGGCCTAGTCCTATCTACCTTTCTTAGATGTGCCAGTGGGGCATGCACTTCATCATATAGTTGGGAATCATGAAGGCCTGTTTGTTCTGTTACATCAAGGTTGCACTGAGGATGCATCCATGCTAGAGAGCTGGAAAGAGTTGGGTCCTCAGTGGATTTAAAATCATCGTCATCATCATCATCATCATCATCATAAAGCAACACTCCTGGGAACTTCACACATATTGAGATGATACCTTTGTGATTCCTAGTACCTTGGATAGGAACTGAATCACAATAGAACCAATTCCAGTCAAACACCTGGTGACAGTGAAATAGTACATCATCATCATCATCATCATCATCATCATGGCTGGGGGACATAAAACAGAGGACAACCACAACAGGGGGGCAGGTTGTGAGTCCTCAGGGGAAGGAACCAGTGGGATTCTAAAAAAAAAATGGAGCATTTCCAGTCTGTACTGGCAAAATAGCCAGTGAAGGTTCAAGTAGCCCCATTGCAGGAACTGAGACCTTACACAGGGGAAGGGAACAAACGTTCCTTTGCTCCAAGGAGACTGGGAGATATTGTATGTAGCAATAAGTAATTTATGTGTTTAAATTGTCAATGCCAATAAAAGTATAAGTATGTGTGTAGCAATAGCCCTTTTGATCCCATTACACCTGGTGGCACTGATGCAGTTAGGATTGAGCTGCCCCACAGAAACATTTTTTGAAGCAAAGAGGTTTGTGCCTTGGGGGTGCCTGTTTTTACACAAACTGACTGGACTGTAGTTTATAACTTATGATTTTCTAGTAATAGCCTACAGCTATTACCTACACCTATTACCTAATGTACCTACAGCTGTCGCTTGTGGAGGTACAATATAAAAACATACATCAATTTTTTAAAAAACCACACATACCCCTTTCCAGTATCTCAGTTGCCTTTTTGCCTCCTCTGTCCTGAATGGCTCTCCTCAATTGGCCCCATATCCTGTTCTCAGCCTGGCCTGTTATCTGACCTAGAGACAGTTACAAATAACAGATGAATTATGAATGGAGTGTAGTTCTTCTTCTTAGCCTTCTCTGCCCCAGAGACACATGATAATAGAACCCTCAGCCTGCTTGATTGGCACAGAATGTGCAGACACCCCTTGCAAGGCCAAGGCATTTACATAAATGGAAAAACTTGCCCTGATCTGTCCATTCATGTTCTCATAAGAGTTGTACATCGAAACTGAAAAGGGATTGACTTAGGAATTGTATTGCACTGACACAAATGACTAGTATCCTGTCATAATTTTAACTACAGCTAGCAACTTCCTGTGCCAAACCAATGAGCAGGGCCAGTGCTTCTTCAGATTATGCGGCTGTCATGCAAGCAAGATCAGAGCAGCAATGGTGCACACCATTGCAAATGCACACGTTGTGGATAGAGCACCGCATGCAGATGTGTTCACTGGTTTACTTCCAAGAAATGCATGACATTTAATGTTGTACTTTTAATTCCATAGATTGCTGAGATCTGGTTTGTTGCTAATTCTCATTTGACAGCACTCTGACCATGTTGGTCATTTGGCCTTTTGTTTTTTGTTCCAGTAGTGTGGGTGACTTTTGAAGTTTCAAGGCGCTGTTTTGTATGTGGGGATGATGAGGCATAAGGAGTAATTACTTTTACCACCACTAATGTTATATGTCCCACTTTATTCAGATACTTGTGTCAAAACTCTGTCAGAATGCTCTATAAATCAACAGCGTGATCACTTGTTACAAAATGAATAGGACTGGCTGGAGACATAGAAATTCTTTAAAAGATAGGAAGGCATTAAAAAATCTGACTTTTCAATTTCATATAATGTCATAGTAAGACCCCCTCCCCCTTGCCCTTTCATTGCAATCCCTACAATTTTGAAATTTTAAAAAAATGAGCTATTATATGATTACGGTTTTTTGCCATTAGAAATATAATCACTTTTGTGTTTTGACATTTATTTCCTCTCACCCAAATACACGATAGGAATAAAAAGTCAAAACCTTTCATGTGCTTGATGTGCAGTTCCTCCCATGTATTTCAATGAAGCAAAAATATCAGGACTGCATCATTGAAAAGAAAGTTTAAAATGAAGCCATTTTGCCACAAAATACAATCTCAAACTCACTGAGTTTGTCCTAAAACTTCATCGTTTGCCCCAAAGTTAAACAAGTGTGCAGGACAGGGAGCTGGTATGCTCAAGTAAGCGTTGGACCTGACATATTGAGACGGTCAAATCCAATGAAATCCCTATGTAGGATGCCGTAGCAGCACCAGACAAGCTACACAATCCAGAGTAGCTACACAATCCAGAGTAACTATGGGACCTTTTACACCAACGTAGTTACAGTGCCACCTATGGAAAACCTATGGGAAATGCATTGAGCAATCCAGAGTAAGTGCCTCTTACATCTTCCCGTAGTTGCTCTGGATTGTAGGGTACAACAAAAAGGAGATTTCTGGATGCTGGAAGTATCCTCAAGGCAAAGGGAAACTTTTCTTCATATTATGGGGTTAGGGCCAGCAGCCATAATGAGCCAACTCAGACCTGCACCAGCAATATTACTGGCACAAGTCTACACTGCAAGTGGGTCAGGCCCAGGAAGGGATACAATCAGTGGTGGGCTGAGGTGGGTTCGGTCCGGATCCTGAGGACCGGTTGTTGCCATCTCCCCACTGCTGGCGATCCGGTAACGGCGGGGGGAGGGCATAACCAGGTGGACCAGTTCGGCTGGCACGGCACTGAAAAGAGCCTCAGCAGCCGGCCTCCGACAGGGCATTTTTAAATTTGCCGCTCCCAGCAGCGAGGCGCCCCACAAGTCCCAGAGCTGGAGCGTCCTTTCCCTGGCCGCTGGGGTTTGTGGGGCGCTTCGCCGCTGGGAGCGGCAAATTTAAAAATGCCCTGCCAGAGGCCAGCTGCTGAAAGCTCCTTTCACTGCAGCGCCAGCAGCCAGCTGCAGCGGCTGGAATTGCAGCCTGAGAGCATCCTAGCATATCTACTCAAAAGTAAGCACCATGATGGTTAATGGGGCTTACTCCAAGGAAAGTGTGGCTGGGAGGCTGGGACTGCAGCCTGAGAGCATTCTAGCATGTCTACTCAAAAGTAAGCACCATGATCATCAATGGGGCTTACTCCAAGGAAAGTGTGGCTGGGAGGCTGGAACTGCAGACTGAGAGCATCCTAGCATGTCTACTCAAAAGTAAGCACCATGATCATCAATGGGGCTTACTCTAAGGAAAGTGTGGCTGGCACTGCAGCCTGAGAGCCCAACCTGACTACTCAAAGGTAAGTCCCATGACAGTCAATTTTAATTTTTTTTAATTTTTAAATTTTTTTAATTTTTTAAAAAAAATTTAAATTTAATTTTTACCTGGCCCCACCCCCTTACCACAGCCATGCCCCCTGACCCCAGCCATGCCCCTGACCCAGCCTGGCCCCACCCACTTCCGGGGAACTGGTTGTTGGGCCAGGCTGGGCCCATCACTGGATACAATTTGGCATGCACTGCTGCTGGGACATCTTTCTGGGCCTGATTTGGTCCATCTCATTCCCTTTCTATCTTCTCCCCATGCTATACAACTACCTCAGATCATCCCGCCTTATTCCACCCCCTGCAATGATCTCTCCTGCATTAGTGAGCCTCTGTTGCCCCATCAGCTTATACAGGAAGGCTATGGCCTTCCTGCTGATGCACTGGATTTCTGTACTGCCCCAGAACATCTTTATGGTACTTATGCCAGTGCTTTTTCTCATTAGGATTGTGACTGATGCAGCCAAATGCAACAAATGTTTCCTTAATTCGAGGAGGTCTCTGTGACTGCCCACCCCAGGATGCAGCACACATCCTGTTGACAAGACTGAATTGGTAATGGAAATTTTGATAGGACTGGGCCTTCGGGCTGCAATCCTATGTTCACATGCCCTTAAATTCCCAGGCAGGTGGACTCGACCTGCATTTTAAATTTATGCAAATTAGGCTATTTTTAGATGGGAATCTAAGTTAACAAGAATAACTAGGAATTAACCACTGTGTATATGAAGCAGCAGGGCAGGACCAGAGACCGAGAAAAAGGAAAAGGGATCTATTTGGCCTCTTCGGTGGTACTTCTGCCAACGTTGCCTGCTCACCTACCCGATTCTTTTTTCAAAACAGACTGAGCAGTATATGCTCAATATGTTCTGACTGGTATGCTCTGAAATAGGCAGTAATATCAGTGACAGGTCAGGGCATGTGCAAGAGAACGTAGGACTGGAAAACTGTCTAGAAAACTGGGGCACACTTTACCTTGGACTAGTCCCGGTGACAATGTTTCCATAGGAGTTCTTGTCTCCTTTTGACAACTGTTTGAATATAGTTTTCTCTCATAATGCACATGTCTCCACATCAGTACCCAGAAAGGGAGTTGAGGCAGCCGAATTACTCCAAATCAAACAGGAGATAGACTTTTGCATCCAAGAGGTCATCAACTTGAATCCCCGAACCCTTGAGATTGGATTTGGTTTTCCCTCAGCTTCTTGCATACCTTAGAACACACACCAGTTCCCTAATCCTACTCCTGGTCCATACATGTATGACCATTTGGCAAATTTTGGCTAACCACCCTTAATCACAGACAGTCTGGGGAAGGCCCAAAAGAAATGAAAAAGGCCTCCATTAGTTGAACAGGCAGAAACTGAAAATTCCTACCTGACCCTAAATGGTGACCAGACTACTGGTTGGGTTGAGTGGTTGAGTTAGGAGTGCAACACCAGAACCAGATGGTGGGGATGGGGTTCAGTCTTTTCATCACACTTGTCAATTCCATCCCTGAAACTTTCTAGCATCAGAACTGCTTGTACCAATCTAGTCCTGTCTGACTTGACTTGTTTCATACAGGAATGTGGCACGCAAAGGATGTCCCACCTACAGCAGCATTCATAAAAATCTGCTGTACTGACCAAGGAGACAACCTAGCTCCTGATGCAGCAGTATATCACATGACACATAGGGTCATGCGGTTCCTTCTCAAGATCTGGTTGTGTGGGTCAAATCTGGTTGTATGGGTCATACAAGAGCTGATCTTTAGGGGCACTTTGTAAGGGTCAGGTATGCATTTGTTTGGCATGGAAACAAATTGTGGGCATGGGCATGACAGGAATTGTAGTGATATATTTCAACAATGACATATTTCAACACGGCTTTCAGCCATGTGTTTGCTGCAAACCTGAGATCCCAAACTGATATTTTCAAGCCCAAATTAAAAAAATTCAGAGCAATGCTGTTAAAACATGTGCTCCTTCCACAGCTGTTATGCTCCAACTCTAAGTGACAATTTTGGGTCCTCCAGAGCCAACCTCTTTATCCTACTCAGAAGGCAGCTTAGCTTTGTAGTTTCATTTATTTATTTGTTTATTGCATTTTTAATAATCCTGAAGGGTGACATTTTGTTCAGCGGTGAGATTTAATGCTTGTTGCCGCGGAACAATTTAGATTGTCGCAAACAACGACATAAAAAGGATTTCGGCATTTCTCAAGGAGAAGCTCAAAAGGTTTCAGATCTTTCAGAAATGTTTCTGCTTTATTTTGATGTGGCATAAGAAGTGTAGCACACAGTCTTGTACTCGCTATTGTGACAGCTGTATTTAATGAGTGCAAAAAGATCAGGAAAAAAACATCTTATATACGGAGTTGCCAGTGCCAGCTGACAAAGGAATAGAAGCCGCCATGGAAAGAAAGAAGCCGCCAAGCAGTTCACGTAGCTAGAGGATGCTCGGAGTTGCTCCACCTCTTATACGTCTTACAAGTGGATCCTTTGAAAGTACCATGTTGCTCACTATTAAACCACCTGCTTTCAGTCTCATGTCCTAATAGCTGTTGATGGTATTTGTTTGTAACAGTTCTCCTAGAATGAAAAGAAGAAAGGAGGTTAGGTCTGTGTCTTTTCTGTAGGACTAAGTTTTGAGAAGGCAGGCAATAGTACACCTGGTTAAAGCAGACGTAATCCCATTCACCATGAGAGGGTTTTAGTTGTGTCACTGTTCATGGTATGCTAGCAGAATTTGCATGAATAGGTACCTTGGATTGTGAGTAACATGGATTATGAGTTATTTTCAAGACCAAAAAAGATTTCTAAGAAATTCTGACTTGGTTAACGGGTGAGGTCTTGTAATACAAGTAGTGGTTGAACCTCCCCACTCACAACCTTTGGTTCCAAGAACCTGCATGATTAACTATTTTGCATTATACAAAGACAACTAGTTAACATGGTAACAAGTCAAGCAATGACAAGTTCCCTTTGAAGTGGTTGCTAACTGCTCTGCAAGGAGCTGAGCGCTTGCAAAAACCTTGCAAGCATGTGCAAGCACTTTGCAAGCAGTTTCAGCTCAGAGCAGTTCACTTTGGGGAAGGGAAAGCTGAACAGAAGGAAATTAAAAGTTCATGAACTTTAAGACAAGTTTAAGACTAGAAAGAGGGGGAAGGAGGGGAGGCAGAGGCAGATCAAAGAGGCTGACTGGCCAGGTGCTGTTTGTGAAGGAGAAGAGTGGGGGAGGCAGGGGGAGAGGACAACCAAAGTAATCCTTGCACCTTAACACATTACCTGCAGACAAAGGTAAACAAAGGGCTCAATCCTAACCATGTCTACTCAAAAGTAAGCCCCATTGTATTCAATTGGTCTTACTCCCAGGGAAGTGACTTTAGGATTGCAGCCAATGCCAACATACTCTCTCTCTCTCTCTCTCTCTCACACACACACACACACACACACACACACACAACACACACACACATCTCTTCTCCCTCCCTGAAATCTATCTGTGCTGTTCTGGTTGGTCTTACAACACAGAACCGGGTTGCCCCTATGCCCAATTCAATGGGTTTTGAGGTCCCGAAGACGTCTCTTTCCAGTGCGAGAGTCCACCTTCAACTCTGCACTGGCTCAGAGGCTATGAGGTACGAGCAAGCACTCTTTCTCTGAGCCCCACTTGGCAGTCTCTACTCTTCCTCAAGAGTCCTTGACCTGGCATCAGATATGGTGACTCTTCCACAAAGTATTCTGAGTTAAAGTCAAACTTTTATTACAAGACCAATGCGTATTCAATTTAAGCAACAATCTCAGCACATTAGCATTCGGAATAAAAATAAAAACACTACCTCCTGCTCTAATCTTAGTTACTCAATACATCTGTACTACTAATACAAGGCCCAAACAGCCTCATGTTTCCAGTTGAGGTACCAATGTCCATGTGCCACACAGGCCTCCTCTTCTTGTGTAGAGCCCATCATCATGTGTAGAGCCCACAGTGTCGGGCTTCGTCTCTTTCCTCACCTCACTCAAGCTAACTCCTCCCATACCCATCATACTCTTCAGGGACTACTGCACCAAGAATGATGTTAGATTAAAACATAAGGCACATTCATGGAGGGTTATTCAGGATCAGGCATTACTGTACATTACACTATCACTGGCACATTTTTTATTATTTTGTACAGGTTGAGACTACCCATTCATATGGTTCTGAGATTCCCTAATTTTTGCATTATTCAAAAGCAATTATTTACCATGGTAATTGATGGGTTATGATTTATTAGTCAGGGAGGCAATGAATCAGTTTCCTTTCCCCTGGTTTAAAACAAGTCTGTTTCAGTCTATTTTCTTCTTTATTTGCTTGCAAATGGGAGGTGATTATCACTCACTGGGAAGAGAGGGGGTCTTTCAGCCTAGAGGTCCTAGGCTGAAATCTGATCCATGACAGACACAGAATGAAAGATTTATTGCCTGCCGCTTTACCAAGGCAAGCAGGCATCTTTCTAAGCCATTAACTGCTAAGAAGACATTGAGCACAATCCTGTCTCCTCAAAAATAAGCCCCATTGTGTTCTATGGGTCTAACTCCCAAGAAAATGTATTTAGGATTGCAACCATTATTTAACAAGCCAGACTTATTAGTTTTGAGCCAAAATAGCATATAAATAATTTGCAGATAAATAGGTTACATTTGTATTATATTACAGTATTGTAATCATTTTAATATGGATATTTTTGGGTCATGGAACAAATGTCTGAGTTTCCATTATTTCTTATGGGAAAATTTACTTTGATAAACAAGCATTTTGGATTAAAAGCATGTTTCCGGAATGAATTATGCTCGTAAATCAAGGTACCACTGTATATGAAAAATGTCACAACTCATGTGGCACTTCATAAATCTCACGACACAACTCATGGTTGGGAGCAGCCAAAAATAACAGTGAAAGGTCAGTTGGTTCCCCCTCCCTTTCCATCACTTATACTTGTGAGTCATTCTTAAAAAGGTTGCAAATTTCCTTTTATTTTTGAAAGAAGGAGTTGCAAGTGAACATAATTTACTACTGGTGGGAGGTGGCTTTTTCCCATTTGAGCCTGTGTAGGCAAAGAGATCAATTGATCGATACAGCCCACATAGAACATTTTTGTTGAAATGGCAAGCAATATAAACTTTATCTAAGTAGATGTGGGAGGCTTTATCCCCCTTTTCTTGAATCAAAGCCGTGTCTCCTGATTCTCTCTGGTGACTTCTAGCTTATCATCCCTTTGTATAAGAGATCTAAGTCTATCATTCTCTCTCATGTCTCCATATGGTACTGTTTCCCAGCAATTCTTCCTTCGGTCATGAGATGACAGTGAGAATGGATTGTCAAACTGGACTGTTACAACCATTTACTCTTGGGGAAGAAATCCTGTGGGTGTCCTGAAGCTTTACTGTAAGTTATATTTGCTTAATTTAATCCCTCTACTGACAAATAATTAGGTCAGCAATTAATTTTAAAATGCAAATGTGCTACAGGCTTTCATGTTTTGAGGAGTATGTACCCTTTGTCTTCCAGACATACTTTTGTGGAAGTCTTAATGGATTTAGTTTAGGGAAGGAAGGAAATTATGTTTTCTAAAGCTTTATTTACTTGATGGAGTTGGATTTTTTCTCAAATATTGACAGCAAATATTTGTTCAGGATCATGTGGAGTAGAATTTAATGAAAGAAAAGAACTCAGCAGCGTAGTGCTGTTTCAGAATTTGATTTTTTTTTAATTATCCTTGCCTGTAAAATATTTATCTACATTGTTGGGTCAGAGACAAGAGCATGAGAGGGTCCTTGCAGCAGAACTGTCTGGAAACCCCTTAAGAGACATCTCTGTGACTCCAAAAAATTCAACCTCAATTGAGAAAAAGAGACTATTAAATTGCTTTCTTGCCTGTATGTCAGCATATCACCTCTATACCATAATACAGTGGTTCTCCAGCATTTCAGGCCAGCACCCCCTTCTGAGAATGACAATCTGCCTAGGAATCAATCTCAAAGTGATGTTATGAACCTTGAAGTGATGTGGTATCTGGAAATGACATTAAACAAGAAGTGACATCACTGTGATATGAGAACTCATCCATGTCTACTTAAAGTAAGTCCCATTGTGTTCAATGAGACTTAGGGCACAATCCAGAATTAGGGCAGTGAGGAGTGTCCTAGCTGGGCCACCCCAACTATTCTGAATCCAGAGCAGAAGATTATGCTGCATCCACAGAGTCAGGAAGCCTGGGCTGCCCTAGATGCTCCAGAGCATGCTCAGAAGGCACCAAGTCAATGACACCTCGGGAGGGCTTGCTTCTGAAGAGACCCCCCTCAGATCACACAGAACAAGGAACAGCGGTGGTGCCTGCCTTAGAATGAGTCCCTAATGAGATGCCAGTACAGTCTGGGGCTTCTTGGAGTGGCCTGGAGTATCCCCAGGTTAGTGGCTGCCATTGTTGTGCCATATCCCTGATATTGAGAGAGAGGGGTTGCAGCTAGGCTGGCCAAGAACTCAGATTTTTGGTCAACACTACCTTATCATGGACCCCGATGGGTGAACTCATTGTTATACCTGCTCCTCAGGTGGTATAACTTTGAGGAGAGGGGATTTCTGCCCTGGAAACAGGCTCTGGATACAGAGTAACTACTCTGCCCTCGGCAATGCTAAACATGCCCTCAACATGCCTCTCCTGAGCTGCCTAGGCTGTCCCAGTTAGGGCAGCCCAGGTCCACCTGTCTTGGGGCAGCCTGTGTTGCCTTAGGCTGCCCCAAGACTTTTCCAGAATAACTAGAGTGAGGCATCTTGCAGTTGGGTCAGCCCAGTGAGAGATAGGGTAACCCAACTGCACTTCTGGATTGGGTCCTAACTCCAGAAAAGTATGGATTGCAGCCTGAGTGCCTCATTCGAAGTGCCCAGAACCAGATTCCAAGGTGGCAATACCCAGTTTTTCAGAACTTCTCTAAAATTGCAACCTCCCCCCGCCCAGGGGATGCCGACTCCCATCTTGAGAACCACTGCTGTAATATATCTGATAAAACTCCTGCATTTAGAGATGATGTAAGCTGGCATTTTTGTGTCCAAAGCCAACAATTCAAATACTCTTCACAAATTTTGGTGGTGTTGAACTAGGAAGTGCGATAAGCAGGGTGACCAGATGTCCAAACCTCAAAAGGAGGACAAGGTCTTGGATTCCTCTCAGCCTAGCCTTTCTGGCAGACAATGGCACATTTGCCTACTCATGAGTAAAGCCATGATATTGGGTACTTTTACGTTATGAGAAAGTAAATGTTTTTGCCATTTTTTAAGGAAGGACAGTGGCACCTAACTTAACAAATTTAATTTCTTCCAGAGGCATGTTTGTTACATGAAACGTTCTTTACGTAAAGCAGATTTTTCCATAGAAAATAATGGAAACTCAGATGATTGCCCCAAAATATTAATATAAAAATATTAACACAAGCCCCAAAATATTCATATAAAAATATTAACTGGATGTAAAAATGATGACAAAACACTGGAATTGAATTCAAAACATGCATTCAGGGTGCATGATTCTACTTAGGCTGCAATCCTAAAGACACTTTCCTGAGAGTAAGCCCCATTTAACACAATGAAGCTTACTTCTGGGTAGTCATGGTTAAGAGGCTGCAATCAAAGACACTTTCAAAGTATTACCCACTTTCTTCTTCTCTTCATCCTGAGCCTCTCTCTCCCCTGCTCCCTTCTGGCTAGCCCTGAGCTACTTCCCTCTTCTCCACTGCTGTTCTCTCCCTCTGCCCAGCGGACGCCCGGCCACAGGAGGAACATCATGGAAGTGTTGCTTTTGTATGGGCAAGCATGCTAGGCAGTCCTGATGCTTTTAAAAAGGTTTGCCGGCCATCCTATCTGCTCCAACTGCCAATGAGTGTGTTTGTTACATGAAGCACAGTTTGTTACGTGAAGCAGAAGGTGCCACTGTATTTCAAAACCGATTTTTGCATTGGATTCTGCTCTTCATTACGAATCCAATAACATATGAAATGATGGGGTACTGCACACCATTGCAAAGTTCCAAAATGAAGCCAAAATGGAGGGCAATGGAGCCATTTTGGAGGACAGAAAGCTAAAAAAGAGGACAAATCTGGAAAAATCCAGTCATATGGTAACCCTGGCTATAAGGACAGACATGCATCAGCCTTCCTACGCCACTGCAGGAATGGAGAGATGGGTGAGTTGCACTCGCCTAACTTGGTTAGGATTGCATTTTTATGCAAATACCCAAAGGTCAGTTTGGGAACAGACAGGGAACGTTGACTTTGCCACTCTGGATTGGATTCTTCTGCTTGACTTCAGAACTTTCTGCATCTATTCGACATTAAACTTAAACTGGCCTCTAAAGTTGGCATTTTAAATTCAGGCCACATAATTCCCAATTGTTACCAACAGCACAGCACAGCGTAGCATTGGTTTGTCTCTCAAGCCTCTGCAGCTTGTGAAGTTAAGGATTTGTTACTTGATCTAATGGCAATAGCTTTCCAATAGACATGCACGGAATCATTGATTAGTTTGTCCTCTCCTTGTTTGCATTGGAACGCTGTTCAATTTACACCAATTAAAGAATGCTTGGTTTGTGTATTGAAGAATAATTAAGGGACGGAATTCCCTATAGGCTGCTAAAAATGACATCTGACTGGAATGGTGATTACAGCATGAAGGCAACATTAGTATTTAAATAGTTTGACTGCTATATAAAATCATTACTGCAGCTCACCATGAAAAAGAGCATTAGTTAATTTTGCCTATAACTGAATTATTTGTATGTATTTGCCTAGGCCATTTAAACACATTTGACAAGGCTAATCTTAAAATAATTCTGCAGTGATCGGTGTCAGATCCAGCTCAGAGCAACGTTTGTAATAATTAGGAACATTTTTAACATACAGATACACAGATACAGAGACAAGAGAAATACAGACGTATTATTAACCCATTACTGTTCTTCAACACATGAATACATACATGATATCTAATTTAATAGAGAGGCATTGTAAATAGAGTGTTAGATATATGAACTGGGTAGAAAACTAAGTTCAAAATCTTAGGTATTAAGGTCATGGCACAATCCTATCTAACGTTCCAGCACTGCCATAGCTATGACAGTGGGGCACATGTTGCAGCTTGCTTTTGAGGGGCATTCATGGAGGCCTTCTCCAAGTTTGTTCCTCAGAGCTGCATTACTGTTACTCCAGAGCTGGAAAGTTGGTTAGGATTGTGCCTTCACTATCGGGTCTTGGTCAAATTTCAGCCTTACCTACATCATGGAAACTTTTAGGTGGATGGCTGTGTTAGGCCACTGAAGCGAAAACAACTTAATATGGCATCCATTGGTCTTGAAAGGCTATGGTATCATGCTTGACACTGCATGTGAAGCACGAAGGCCTGGGTAGATTGATATGGAGGATAGGCTGTTACCCAAGCAGCAAATCCCCCCTCTCCACACCACTGAAATAGTCCAATGGAACGGCAGAGCCAATACGATTGGTACTACAGTCCTGTAGTTTTTGCTACATCACAGGGTTGTGATAAATAAATATTCAGGGATCATGCACTCCTTCTCAGGATCTGGCTGAATAATAAGATTTAAACATAATGCATGAGAGGTATGATGAAACGCATATCAACATGTGCTGATAAGCCCATTCCTCATTTTTAACCCACAACCAGACTTTGAAATCACAACCAGCATTAGATGCTTACACTGAAGAAAATTACTCTCAAAGAGGAAGTATTGAGCTCCAACATTTTAAAAGATAATATTTAAGATTTGAGAAGTTTTAAATCAAGCCAAAACATGTGACTCCACCAGGCTGAACAAGGTCCACTGACATATACAGTGGCTGCCACCCTATTTTTCCTGCCCACTCAAGTGAGCAAAAACAGAGAAGTGGTCAAGGACCTGATAGGACACCGTGCACAGCTGGCAAGGCTGGTGAGACACAAATTCTGCAGATCAGCTTTAAATGCACAAGAAATAGAGGTTGCCTCTTCCAGCAGGATTTTCACTTTGTAGTCGTCGCCTGAGACTATCCCAGCGGTCCTCGGAATAAAGCATCCCAAGAAGCAAACAGCAGGAGATTAGTATGTTGGCAGCAAAACAGTCTGGCAGCCTGATCTTATAAATTGGCTTGAGCTGTTGTAGCACAAACAGTAGTTCATCTTGCACCACTGTTCTTGGCTCCAGAGCTGATAAACGGCCATTTGGATGCTTCTTTGTCCCCGCCCATAATCTGTCCCCATCCTATCTGAATAAACCCTAACAATTGCAGCCCTGCCTGTCACATCCATGTGCTTGAGCTGCTTTAGTCCCTATTTCCCTTTACAGGGTTTAGCTACCATTCAACAGTGACACCAGACCCTCTACATTCGGTTGTATTGCTTGGCTGAAAAGAAGCCAATTTTCTTCACCAGAAATATTGTTGTTGTTTATATAAAAAACATATAAAATCAGTCAAAGAACTACAATCAGATGGATTAGATGAAGAATTAAATGTCAATAAAATACTCCAACTATTGCCATTCATTTTCTTTCAAATATTCCAACCTAAACATTACTTTATTGAACAGAAATTACGGTATATTTATATTTTTGTGTGTGGGCGGACACATGCGCAGTAGCTTTCAACAATGAATATATATTATCAGCATATGCACATGGAAAGTACCGGTATGTGTTTTATACAGTAGTCTGTTTATTCTACCATCATTAGATACTTCATTGTATTTAATCTAATCAGCTACCATTTCAAGACGTGACACAGAAGGCACCATCCTTCCTCAAGGCATTTCTAGGAACTCATTTAAAGATTATTTTCAATGCACTGTTTAATTGATCAAAGGCTTTACTGTTATGAAACAAAATAAGCTTCTTTTTAGGCCTCTAGAGGGCATGAAACCTAAATCCAACTTGTTCCCACATGGCCTTACGTAAACCACTGTCAACGGTAAACCACCATTTTTGTCCCAAATTTTTTATTCTTCCTGTTTATTTCATTCCTGCTTTTGCTGTTTTTTTTTTTAAGAAATACCCCATTTTATTAGATTTCAGTACATCACTGATTATAGCATACAGATGTAAAGCTGTGCATTATTTGTTCACACTGCAACTAAGCTTTTGTTTAAAAATCGCAAAATGAATATTTTTTTTTAAATCCCAGAATGAACCCCAAGCAAAATACCCCAGTATGTTGGTTCAAATAAGCAGCTCTATATTTGGAGCTCAACGGATACAGTGAGGATGTTCATCCTTGAGCCCACAAATTTCACCAGGAGCGATAAAGAAATGCAGAAAACCAGCTAAAGAGCCCTGTGGAATAGTCTCTGAAGATTAATGGCAGGAGAAGAAAAATGATACAGAGCAGGCAGAACAAAATATGAACCACCCACACAAATAAAGCTGGACAAGGCTTCATTTTTAAAAGTCAGCCCAAACAGCAGGATGGCTTTGAAAAAAATCAAGGCCATTTCAGTGTAATTTTGCATATGAGGGCTTTCAGGAGGCATGAATAGAAACCAAACAGTAACTCTATTTTTCACTCTTTTTTCCAGGGGTCCAACTGGTAAGGATTTAGCACTTAATTCCTGTACTTTAATGTGGAAAAGGAGGAATTTACACCTTAAAAGGAAATTGCTTTTCAATCTCTGAAAAAATTTTTAAAATATTAGGCAACATTTTTCACCTTCTATTCCCAGCACATAATAAATAGCGTAGCTATTCCAAAATGCTGCTTTCTCGGGATAAATGTGGGCTGGGCAGTGTACGGAGGGATAGGGGGAGCAGAAAGGGAGAAAAGCCAAGGAGAAATATTTGAAACTCATACCAAAAAGGGTATGATTAAGGTGGCACTGATTTAACTGTTTGTGCTCCACATCTGGCCTTGATGTGTGTCATGCTATTGTCATAACCGAAATTACTGAAACAACCGGAGGAAATATACTTTGTGTAGTTAGCAGTAGCAGAAACTAGTAATGGGCACCAACTAGCATAAAGGCAGCTACTCTGCAGTTGTATTTACTTTCTCTGGGGCAATGGCATAGCTAGCACCACACTGATACCAGATTTGGGGGTGGGGTTCAGCCTCTGGAGGGTTCTTCAGAGTAAAGGAACATTAGTTCCCTTCCTTAGAAAAAGCTTATGCCAGGCTCTGTTCCTGGTGTAAGTCCTCATCGATCCAGATTAGGGAACTACGGCCAGGCGGGGGTAAGCATTTGCCAGGCACTGATTCCACCAAACCTGCCCACTTCCCCATTTTGATCCTCTCGCCCCCCCCCCCGTGCCACACCATTCTGCACAATCCTGCCCCATTTCACCCACCCCCTGCATACACTTAACATTGTTGGTGGATATCTGCCTGCCATGAGTGGAGTTGATCACTCACTGTTTGTGGTAGGAGCCAGGCCATGAGCTCCAAGCATGTTACTTGCACCAGGTGTCAGGCACCAGGAGCCAGTTGTGGCTAGCAGCAGGCACCGGCAAACACCAGGCATCCCTACCAGGCACTGGGCACCCTCGGGCAGCAGCAGGGTGACCATATAGAATGAGGACAAAGTGCTTCAGTGGTGGGCTCCAGCAGGTTCGCACCCACTCTATACAACCGGTTGTTAATGAGAGATAGGACATATAAAGTTTAAAAATAGCCATTTAAAAGTGGCTGCCAGATGGGCAGAGAACTGGTTGCGAATGTCTTTGAATCCCATTACTGTTCTACCTTTAGAAGAGGGAACTGAGGCAGGTTTAGCTCATCATGGAAGGCTTTAAAAAGCAGCACCTTCCTAAATTTTCTACCAACACTGGGCACCATACGGCAGTGTGCACCACCAGGCATCCCTACCGGACACCAAGGACCACCAGGCATACTGCTGAATGGCTCAGAGTAGTAACATCTTAAATCTTAAAAATATATAAAATAGAATTTATTAACAAATATACAATAAGATCATATTCACAAAAAGTGTAGCCAAATGGAAAAGCCATTCATCACTCCTGAAAGAGTTTCTGCTTGACTCAGATGTTCTATCTTATTTATTTTTATTTATTTTTAAGAGAACACTACCTTAGCTTTCCCTAATAGTGTTCACAGCAGCTATCTTTGTTAATGCTCTTTTTGTGAATTTAGCTGCTCATTTAAGAGGTGTATTTGTGGAAGCAGTATACATGCCAGAAAGCATTTTACAAAAAATACTGTGGGTATATCTGTGTCCTTCTGCAATCTCTTAACTGTGCATTAACTGTGCAGGTTTGCATCAACTGGGAATTTTACCCAGAATCTTACCCAGGTTTGATATATAGTGATGATGCATCAGTATCTATAATGTGAGTACCAAAGTGGGGTACCTCGATAAATCATATATCATAAGTCAGAGCTTGTTTGTATCATAATCAAGAAAAGGGGGCTTACTCCACTTTCCATAGCAGTTTCCCTTCCTTTCAATACTAGCTGCAAATTGTGATCTTTCAAAGTCAGGCAGAAGATTTCCAGTCATCCAGGATCATTCTTTTTTCAGATGCCACAATATGCAAACCCACACTGATCACAGAGTAACCATGTGGCCTCTTTTTTACTATTGTGTCCTGGAAAAAAAATCTTCATTGTACTCCTTTTTGTTGAGTAGGCATTATGTAGCTTTCTTGTAAACAATAAATTATATGTAATAGTTTTAAAATTTAATAGTAAGTAATACAACAATTAAATTAAGCATTGAAAAGCAATATATGAGAGTTGTTAGCTTTTATTTTTCATGTCCTACATTTTATTGGGGGTCCTACATTTGGGGGGAGGCTTATTCTCTTTTGCAGTTATGACATCTGGTCACATAGACACTAATACACAATTAGCTTTAAAATTTTGTGCATTGTTCCAGTCAACGAATATTTCACATGAATTTGGAATCATAAAATCCCTCTGGTCACCCTCTGCTATTTCTTTATCAGTTTTCCTACCCAGTATCATTTTGTTCTATATACAAAGAGGAGCCCTACTATGCATTCCTACTCAGAAATAAGTCCCATTATATTCAGTGCGGCTTACTCCCAGGAAAGTGTGTACAGGATTGCAGCCCCTATCAATTACTAAGGAAGAGAGATTAACATTTAAAAGAAAAAACGGGAAGAAAAGTTATTTTACCTCCTGAAATCCAACTTTTTCCCCTTGTGGCACAACAACCACTGCAGGAGAATCCAGGTGCTGAATACATTTCCTAAAACGTTCCACAATTCAAACATATCCTCATCTTAAGTCATTAAATTCTTGAATTTTCCCAAAGCTACTTCAGGTTGCAAACAAGCCATCTCCTAAGGAAACATAAGACAATGAACTTAACATCATTCAAATAAATGTTTCCTTTCTATATATTTTTTTTTCAAAAAGGGAAACAAGAAAGAAAGAAAGAAAGAAAGAAAGAAAGAAAGAAAGAAAGAAAGAAAGAAAGAAAGAAAGAAAGAAAGAAAGAAAGAAAGAAAGAAAATTAAAAAACAGAAAAATAAACAAATATGTTCTTATCAGAATATACGGCAAGCACAGATTACCTAATTTACCTTTCTTTAGTCAAAAATAAAATTATCAACCAAACATTTCCTATTCATTTTATATCAAAAACTGTAATTCTCCTAAACTTGGGAACTGTTTTACTTCCCATAGGAATTCATGTAGGATCTGTATATGGAGGATGCAGAGAACTCTTCTAGACTTTTTACTTTTCCCACAACCATCTCTCAACAATCAGAATAAACTAAAGATGGAAAAGTCTAAGATAGGATATAAGGTTGTAAAATATATCTGAAAATGAATTCTTTTCCTTTTTTCTTCAGTGTAGGATTATTGCAATAGCTCTGGATGCTGGTGCATTGAGATTCATCCCTTGATAACTTTAGATTTAATCAAAGATTGGTGGGAAATATGTTTCTCAGCATTCATGACCTGATTTATTACTGGTCTTGAAGGGTAAGAGATAAATGGGAAAGCTCCAATGTAGTTTCTATCTGCCACATATTTTTCATCCTATCTATAATATCTTTCCACATACTAGAATCCAAGTACATTCCTGGGGCCCATCATGTGAAGCTAAAATTCTGCATTTCCCAAAACTCTGTATCCCAAACACAATCTTATACAATTGCCAGTGGATTCTTCAAGATAAAAAAGCAGGCCGTCAGTCTTGAAAAACTATGGTATCATGCTCAGCGCTGCATACGCTGCATGCGAAGCACAAAAGCCTGGGTTGGATTGTTATGGAGGATAGGCTGTTACCCAAGCAGCAAATCCCCCCCTCCATGTCACTGAAAAAGCCCAATGGAAAGGCAGAGCCAATACGGTTGGATCCAGCTGGTGTCGAAGAGCTGGGCTAAGGACAGGAGCTCACCCTGTCTTGTGGGGCCGACCCGGGTCTCAAACCCTGGCCTGCTGGTTAACAGGCACAGTGTCTTAACCGCTTGCACCACCCACAGCTTCAAGATAAGGTTATTTCTTTTGTACTAGGGATTTGATATGAGAATTACTGATAAACCAGACTGAAAAAAGCTGTGAATTAATTTGTATAGGTAATAACAGATCTTTGGGGACAGGGGAAATGAGATGTTTAAAACAAGAATTCCTCCTCCAAATATCTTTGATGTAGCCTTATGTATGTCTACTCAAAAGTAAGTTCTACTGTATTTATTGGGGCTTACTCCCAGAAAAAAAGATTAGAGGTGTACAGCCACAGATTTTCAAGCAGAGTTCCCATGCACATATGAATTTTCTTTCATTACTGACTATTAATTACTGACTATTAATTACTGATTATTCCTTACTTTGAAGTGTTATATGGGCTGGTAAACGTATGCCCTTGCACCTGAATGAGATAGATTTGGGCTGCATGACTTTCCAATGCTATGATCCAACTGTAAAGGCAACTCTTCATTCTTCAGTGTATATTTTCAATATACTGTATACCCCAACCACAGAATCAATGGGGAAAACCACATGCAGAACTTCATTTTCCTGAATGAAGTTGTTTCCTGAATGTTCACCATGAACTCACTGATTTTGTGAGGAATTAGACATAGCAGTTTGAATAGGACACAACCATTCCGTTCATGGTTAAGGAAGAGTGCTTATTCTCCGAGTTATTGAATGTTTCATACTAGTTTCCGATTCGGATCCTGGCATCCTTGGGATCTCTGCTTTAGGTGAGCACAGGACTTAGGATAAGGTTTATATTAGCCTAACTGCAGGTCAGTTTTGCACCCTGAATGGGACAAGAATGTTCTCCAAAATTATTCATAAAGCAATGTCTGAAATGTTATGTTCAGAAACAAGCATAAAATTATTAAAGGAGTTAACTTCAAACAGTTGACAAGGGAACATAAGAACAACCTCAACTGGATCAGGCCACTGTCCATTCAAAATGCTTACTAGCCCTACAATCCAGAGTAACTACAGGAAGACATAAGAGGCACTTACTCTGGATTGCTCTTTGCATTTCCCATAGGTTTCCCATAAGTGGCACCATAACTATGTCTATGTAAAAGTTCCCATAGTTACTCTGGATTGTAGCCTCAGTTGCCCAAATTGCTTGGATAAAATTAATCGGTGCAACAACTGCAAATTCTTCTATAGTAAAAAGATGCTTCCTAAATGTTTCCATTAAAGTATATGTGTTAATGCAACTCTTTCCAAAGCATTCAAAGCATTGCCAAATGTTACTGTTTGAAGCTTACCTCTGTGCCTCATTTCATTGTCTTAGGACTGATTTTCTCTTTTTTGCCCAGTATAAATTGTGCAAATGTAACAAATTAGTTGAAAATAAGCAATCTGTAGATGTCCAAAAGAAATATACCCTACAATCCAGAGTAACTGTGGGAGCACATAAGAGACATTACGTGTACCCGTAGTTACTGCACCACCCAGTAAAAACCTATGGGAAATTCATATTGCAATCCAGAGCAAATTGTTCTTACACCGGAGCAAGGACTCCCCGTAGTTACTTTGGATTGTGCCCTTACTTAATCTTTGCAGCTTTATATTAGTGCAGGGAATGTGATAGATTTAAATGCACCATTGCACTGAAGGCAGAAATGAAGAGCTGTGGCATGATGACCACTTACAATGTGAGTCATTGGCAAGGCAGGGCTGGCTACCATGATGAAAAAAGTTGCTTGCCAAAATAGTTGCTTGACAAATTCTCTGTCTTGCTGCCCTGACACCATTTGCATGTTTTAGTTGGACCTTACAAACATTAACTTTCAGTACTAGGAAATAATAAGGAAACAATAAGTGCACTACAGATCAAGGAACAGGATCTTGCAATAATTGAAGCAATGAGCATAAGGGCCAAAAAAATGCATCAGATCAATCAAGGTAGGAAGGAAGGAAGGACTATATTGTTGACAGTGTTTCCTTTCCTTGTGGCAAGCAAATGTTTATCATTTTGAATTTTATGCTGTTCTATCATCATTGATATGGGGTCTCAAAGAAATTCCTTTTATAATTTAAAATGTATAATACTTCTAGTGTTTGCAATAACCACCGAGTTTCAAGAAAGAAACTGAAACTCTGTGGCTCTTGTATTAGTGGACTTGACTATAGTTTTTCAGAGATCTGTAGCCATTTAAAGAACGGTCTCTCCACCTGAAACTAACCAGCATCGAAGATTTACAGATTAAGATTAAAACCTTTACTGTCAATGTACATGTGTACATTGAGATGGGCTGAGCTTCTTGAGTGCACCCCCCAACACAATACAGTAATACAGTAATACAGCTGATATAATTTTTCAGGATTTGAAAATAGAGCCATAACAGGACTTTCCCTCCCCTCAGCTGAAGCGGCTGTGACTTTTAAGGAAGTGCCACACACTCTTGTCAGTAGCTTGACTTCTTCACACTTTATTTCCTTCAGAACTCCCAGGGAAAAACACCATGTGGTGATTTATGGCACTTGAGTTTCTCAAGTTACTGTATAACTTCCTCCTCAGAGACTTCATTCTGTATAAAGGCCATGCTCCAGTTTCCTGTGCCAAGTGCCCTTGGCACAGGAATTCCTGCATGACTCTCAGTAGTGAAGATGAGGTAAGATTTTCATTTAACCTCTGAGTTATGTCAACATCCTCTTTGTCGGACCCACTCCTAAGATTTGTGATGTTCTCTGGGGCAAATTGTATAGCCAGTCATATAGAGGACAGTGGCCCTGATGAAGACAGGAGTGATCCATGTACAGAAACAAGCTTTGCTACGCACAAGCCAGTGCATACGAGATTATGGGCAAAATCCAGAGTAACTACGGGGAATGCTTGCTCTGGTATAAGAACAATTTACTCTGGGTTCCCATATGAATTTCCCATAGGTTTTCACTAGGTGGTGCAGTAACTATGGGTGCACGTAAAGTCTCTTGCGTGCTCCTGTAGTTGCTCTGGATTTGGGGGTATAAGAGATTGTCCTGTAAAGACAAAGGTCTCCATATCCAGCGCTTAAGTGTGAAGACTGCCAACTGGATCCACCACTACCTGACCTGGACAGTCATCACTGCTGAAAAAAGAAAAATTTGCAGTCACTTACCTTGTTCCTTCCTGCATCAACCTTTTGTCAAAACAGGTCATGATCTCTGTGCACTGCACTTCTTTTCTTAAAGAGACTACAAGGAAGGAGCTAGCTGAGTTTTCATTCCCCCACGCCCAACATTGCTTCTTCCTCATGAATTAAGGTGCTGGGAAAAAACTCTTGGACTGCAAGGAGATCAAATCCGTCAATCCTCCAGGAAATCAACCTTGACTGTTCACTAGAAGGACTGATACTGAAGCTGAAACTCAAATATTTTGGTCACATCATGAACAGAGAGGACTCCTTGAAAAAGACCCAGAAAAACTCAAGGCAAAAAGAGAAAGGGACAGCAGAGGATGCAGTGAGTAGATAGTGTGATGGAGGAAATGAATATGAATTTGGACAGACTTTGGAATCTAGTGAAGGATAGGGTGACCTGGTGTAATGCAGTCCATGGGATCACAAAGAGTCAGGCACATCTTGGCAACTGAACAACAACAATATATGGTCTCTATAAATTTAAAGCAATGCTTATTGAGCATTTCAGTGAGCGATGAAATTTGAAAAAGTTGGGTATAGTTCTTTAGGGTGAGAGCCAAAGAAGCTGGCTTTTTGCTCCTTCTGTGAGATGGAATGATTTGAGCTACTTGTCAGCATGGAAGGCAATGACAGCCGCAGTGTTGACCACACTGAAAAGATCCACATGTAATGTTGATTGTTCTTGAAAAATAGAACTTATTCATCATTTTCATTGCATTATTTCTGTTCCTGGCAGGGTCCACTTTAGATGATGAATATGACATGGGGAAAATCAGGCCAGCCGGTTACAGGGGCCTGTCACTAGGATGTTGCTTCATGCAGCATGCGGGTCTCAAAACACTGACCTGCTGATCACTTAAACCAGAGACCCACAAGCGGTCCCCTTAAAAACAGAATTTATTGTAATCGTTTAAAAAAAATCTTCAGGAGTTTACAGAAAACCTATGTGCAGAAACAGCCTTGAATAAAGTCAAAAGAAGACATCCAATCACCAGAAATGTGGTATATAAATACCAGAAAAAAATAAATATTTTTAATTGTTTAAAAAATTAAACATTAAAAATGTTTAAGTTTTTAAAAAAAATCTGGTTGCCTATCAGATGCATTCTCCATCTAGAGTGGAAGTAATGGTAGTATTGATTCCCTTTAATACAGAAGGATCAGACTGACACTAGCAAAATCGCTTGTGCAGATCTGCATTGATTCAGGTCGCAGTAGCAGCTCAAAGAAGGCTACGATTCAGTGGCTGCCGCCGCCGCTGAATGCACCCTCTTCCCAGAGCATTTATACCCATTCCCCATCCCACTGTCTCCCCATTCTACCCTTCCCCAACCCATCATCACCTCATTCCACCCGCCCCTACTATGTCCCACTGCATCCTAACACCCTCACCAACTTAACTGCTTTGGCAGGACCCAACAGGGCAGTGATAGCCTTCCAGCAAGCAGTTTGGTAGCATACACTTCTACACACAGTCAAAGTGTCTTTCACAAGTGCCACATGACAGTTAACACCGGTGGAATGCATGTTCTGCTGGCATTAAAACCCAATAGGACTAGTCTTTTATTGTCCCTTGTTATACAGGTTTTTTTAAACCAGTCCTTATTAGGATTAGTTGCTTAAAAGAAGTAAATATTATGTGTGGGTCTCTGAGTATAAAATAGTATTTCATTTTACATCATTATTTCTACAAGAGTGACTCTAAGAGCATTAAACTCATGAAAACAATGTTCCACTCAGTTGACCAATTTACAGAATCTCCTGCTGGTACTAAGAAGAAAGAGTTAGAGAATATCATTAAACATGACCAGATGAAGCAGCAGGTAGCTATAGCTTTCCTTAATGAAAATTTAAAGAAAGGACATGAAAATGATATTCCTCCAATCCAAGAGAATACCAAGTTAAGGACATTCAATTACAACCACAATCTAGTTGTGCACTGAAAAAGTATTGTTTGTTGATCAGGATTTATTGCCTGAAGTGAACTGTTAGGCTGTTGACTAGTGATATAATTACTTTTTGCAGCACACCATGGCAGCACTGTATATATTTATTTAATAGATGGGACAATATGTTCAGTAGGTTTTGTTTTTTAAAATTGTGCCATAGAACATTAAAACCAGGGGTGGGAAGCAGTGGGCTGTGGGTGACGCAAGTGGTTAAGACACAGTGCCTGTTAACCAGTAGGCCAGGGTTCGAGACCCGGGTCCCCACAAGACAGGCTGAGCTTCTATCCTTAGCCCAGCTCTGCAATGCAGCTGGAACCAATCGTATCGGCTCTGCCTTTCCATTGGACTAATTCAGAGGCGTGGAGAGGGGGGATTTGCTGCTTGGGTTACAGCCTATCCTCCATATTAATCTACCCAGGCCTTTGTGCTTCGCATGCAGTGTCAAGCATGATACCATAGTCTTTCAAGACTGATGGATGCCAACAGGGAAGCAGTGAAGCAACCCCCTGGACTACTCCTCTCTGGAGGTAGCAGGGGACATCTTAACATCATCCACTTGCTGCTGGAGTCCAGGGACACATCAGGGATGCCCCCTCATAAACCCAGAGGGGCATGTTCCAGAGGGTCACATTGCAAAAGCAACAACAAAAGCAATATAAATGTAATGTATTTTCAACAAAAGATGAAACGTAATATTACAGCCACAAATGTAATAGTAATGCAATCTCCCATGTCCTAATATTGGGAATAGTGGGCTTGCTGCCTCCCTTACAAGTAAAGGACATAACATTTGGGGGCATTCAGAAAAAAGGAACCTGAAGGATTGACTCAATGATTCCTCAACACAGGCAAAATCACTAGACCTAGAAGACAATATATTGTTATTGGTCAAGATCTTCCTTTGAACTACTTCTTTTTAGAACAAAAACTATAATGATGATATATATTAACTTTAAAAATGATTGTCCTGTTCACTTGTGTACCTATGTAATTTATTCTTTAACAGCATCTTTGTTTCAAGGAAATCAGAAGCTAATGATACCTTTTGAAAAAAAAATCCTCTTATTCACAAACCTCTCCCTTGGGGAATTGTGCCATGTTCTCAGAAATTTTTACCAAAGATCATTAACACATATTGCATATTACAAACCAATTGAAACTGTATATTTCCTTTGCAGATTACTTTTAACTTAGAGCTTTTTTTAAAAAAAAAAAAGACATGTGAGTGATTTAATTTACTTAACCTGTCTACAAATTGCCGCAATGAGCAATACTCTTTGATTGCATTTACCACAAAAAGCATAGATAACCATTGCTAATAGAGATGTTTTTCCCATACCAGATCAGTGAAGATCTTAGCAGAAATCACTGTTTACCTTGTTGTTTAGAAAATTGCACTGAGAGAAGCACCCTTTGTTTGGCTGAGCTGAGAAGAAATAAAATTGCATTGCCTTTCTTTTATCAATAGTTAAACTCAACAAGAGTAATCAGATTAGTATTGAAATGAAAATGCAACTGTATATCATTCTTTAGGAACTCCAGCAACCAGACTAAAAGCACAATCCTAACCATGTCTACTCAAAAGTAAGCCCCATTGTGTTCAATGGGTCTTACTCCCAGGAAAGTATCTTTAGGTAGGCCAGACTAACCTTTAGTTAGGCCAGCCTAGGGCACACAGCAGTGGACAAGAGGAGGCCACCATTTGCCCCCAGGCCTGCATCCTGATACAATTTGGGCCGGGGTTGACCCCTGCACCCAAATCTCAATGCAAGCAATTGAGAAATTATATTCAGTGGAGAGAGTGCAGATCATTGATCATTCTGTTGCACCACTGAATGTATTCAATTGTCATTTTAACTACTATAATCTGAGCTATTTTGTTTTCTTTCAAACAGTCTAGTTGTACTAAACTGGGAAGAGGGAAACTGTAGTAATAGACACCATATTGGTCTCCATAAAATATGGACCAATCTGTGGTGGTGCAAAGGCTGTGCCATCATCACATGCATAGCCACAGGTGGAAATGGCCACTGATGCCACATGCACAGATATTCCACCAACCCAAGTAAAGCAGCACTTATGTTGGGAAGGTGATGGGAAGTTTGAGTCAGGGAGAAAGAGAAGGAGCAGATTGGAGGGGTGGATCTCAGCATCAAAAGAGAACACCAGATACTATCCTTGACACTGCCACATCCCTCTCCTCAGATTACTCCTTCAAAATAGCTGGAGTAGGTCCAAGGAAACCCAAACATAATCAGGCACCCTACTGGGAGGTAAATAAAAGGATTTTTACATGCCTTTCTTCTGGAACTCTGATTGACCCTCTACCTACAATGCTGTGCACACTACTTTGGCATTTCTGCATGCCAATAGGTGGGAAATAGGATTGGCTGTTAAGTCTGTTACATCACATTCAGATTGGCCCTACAATCCAGAGTAACTACGGGAGCACGTAAGAGACATTACGTGTACCCGTAGTTACTGCACTACCTAGTGAAAACCTATGGGAAATTCATATTGCAATCCAGAGCAAATTGTTCTTACACCGGAGCAAGGACTCCACATAGTTACTCTGGATTGTGCCCTTAGACTATTAAAGAATTGAATTTCAAAAGTTGCAATCCTAATCTCCATTTAGGACACAATCCAGAGCAAATTCAGCCTGCTCTGACCTAACTGCACTCTCCTAACTATTCTGTATCCAGAGCAGAAAGTTATGCTGAATCCAGAGAGTCAGGAAGCCTGAGCTGCCCTAACTGCTCCAGAGCATGCTAAGTAATTGACACAAGGGGAAGACTTGCTCCTGAGGAGACACCCCTCAGATCACACTGAACAAGGAACAGCTGTGGTGCCTACAGTGGTGACATGACTCTGCACATCACCCGGTGCGGAAGTCTGTGCGTCATCCCTGGGATGCGCGCCCCCCCCTACCTGGACTGTGCAGTCACCAAAGTTGGCGCCTGCGCAGTTGTTTCTGAAGCCAACTGGCTTCAGAAAGAGTACTGCGCAGGCACCATCTCTGACACCTGTGCAGTACTTTTCTGAAACCTTTTGGCTTCGGGGGAGACTGTGCAGGCGTCAGAGTTGGTGCCTGTGCAGTACTCTTTCTGAAGCCATTCGGCTGCCGCTCCACCTCCTGAGTGAGGCCGAATGGCTGTGCAGAGGCGCGGACTTTCTCTGCTCTAAGGAAGTCTCCTCTGAAGCTGTTCGGCATGCTCAGTGTGTTTCTGCGCAGTGTACCTCAGATGGCCGTTCAGGCCAGCTCCTCAGACAAGTGGCAGCTTCTGGCTGCTGCTCCGCCTTGGAGCAGGCCTGAATGGGGGTGCTGACGCCCGGGGACTGCCAAAGGACAGTCAAACTCCTCCGGCACATCACCCCATACGGAGCGCATCACCCAATGCAGCCCACACCAGCCGCACCAGTCTGATGACGCCACTGGGTGCCTGCCTTATAAGGAGTCCCTGATGAGATGCCAGTACATTCTACAGTGAATACAAGGGGCTTCTTGGAGTGGCCTGCTGTATCCTGAGGTTTGTGGGCAGCCGTAGTTTGTTCCATATCCTGAGGTTGAGAGGAAGGGGTTGCAGCTAGGATGGCCAAGAACTCAGATTTTTGGTCAACACTGCCATTCTTACTCGGGCCTTATCATGGACCCCTATGGGTCTACTCATTACTATACCTGCTCCTGAGGTGGTATAACTCTGAGGGCTGGAAGAGGGCATTTCTGCCTTGGAAACAGGCTCTGGATACAGAGTAACTGCTCTGCCCTAGGCAATGCTAAACTTGCCCTCAACTTGCGTCTCCTGAACTGCTTAGGCTGCCCCAGCAAGGGCAGAGCAGGTGCACCTCTCTTAGGGCACCCTATCTTGCCTTGCTCTGCCCTAAGCCTCTTCCAGAGTAACTGGGCTGAAAGATGCTCCAACCTAGTGTTAGATAGGGCAACCTAAGGGCTCTTATGTGGACAGATTTGTTGCTCTGGATTGTGCTGCCTGGCTGGCATGAACCCCAGCAGAAGACCTGGGGCAAGATATTCCCAGTACATTCCCAGTACAGCACTCACAAAAGACACTTGTGCAAGACTCCTGGGGTGGGAGGGTTAGGCCAGTGCACAAACATGTGCTTGCCTCTCTCCATCACCAGGAGAACAGGAAGACCATTGAGTTGTGCCGGCCTAGGTCATGATTACACTCTTAATCTTGTTGATGTTGATCTGATCAATATAAATCTCTGTAATATGTAGTGAAATTCTTAGCAATTAATTCTTTTATCTCTACTTGCTGGCCATTTAGGTATTGTTTACAGGGAATATGCAAACATTTACACTCACAATGGAGTTCTGTTGGGAATGAAATGTGATGATCAAATGTAACTGATAGCCACACGGTTTATATGACCACTCATTCCTACAAAGCTACAGGTTAAATGAACAGGGAAGCCATGTCTACAAATGGCACTAGTGCCCTGCTTACCATACAATGGCAGGTCCGAGGAATGGTCTGTGAGTTGGCCAGGAAAAGCAGCTTTAACTTATGAGGGCACTTGCCCATGGGTGATGAATGCTAGCTAAATTCTTAGCCACCCACGTTTCTGTTGCATTTTCAGGCACATCAGCATTATCTGCGCCCTCTTCTGGACAGTGCAGAATTACCTGGTTGCCTTTCCAAGTAAAATTTCCTTCCTCCTACCATCATTGATGGGGGTGGGATGGGCTAGAGTACTTTGCACTTGTTTGCATTGCATTTGTCTGAGTAGAGATGAGAATGATCAGGGGTGGGATGAGTATGGTTAAGAATATTCTCTTTATATTGCAACTGGCAAGAACACTGCAATTAGAGAAAGATTGGTGGGAAACCAAGGCAGAAAGTGAACTGTGAAGTAGTGATTCTTCAGACCGAACCCTCATGTTATCAAGTTCAAGAAATTGGAGAGAACCTCCTTGATTTACATCTGATCCATCTGAATGGACAGGCAGTATCAGCATGGCCTCCCTCGTCACTACGGTATATCTGATGGGAGACAGAAAAGAGGAAAGAACAGCAACTACTACCAGTTTAAAGCCCAAGTGAAACTTGCATGACTGGACATGATGGAGAAAAATGGGTCATGTCATAAATTTACAATAGAAAATACAGTAGGAACTACAAAAGAAAATACTTTTGTTACCAATCCAGTTTAAATCATTTATAAATCTGTGGCTTTTGTCCTCCCAAAAAGTGTGTCTCGTCTCTTTATTTCCTGATCGGTCTGCAAAGGATTGTTGTGTACAACCATGCTATCCTGTTTCCTTTTGCAGGCATTGCTCTTCTAGTTTTGTGCAATAGCACTATTCCAGCAGTGCAGGAAGCTCCCATCAGATAGACCATCAATGTTAATTTAATGAGTATCTAATCTGCATTATGCATAGCTGGGAATTAGTGCAATCTTAGTTTTCATGCTTTAGAGCACCTCAGAGTACTGTGAATGAATCATATTGTCCCTCTGCAAAACCTACACAATTTGCATGGACACACTTTTCCACTACAGTTGTGAGTACCCTGGACTAACTACATGTCTTATCCCTTGTCCGTTGTCCTCTTGTTGAGATGTTCAGATGTTAAAATAAAAGTATGTTTTCCATTTGATCCACAGTTTCCCTTCCATTACTTTCAGCTGATCTACATGTATCCATCATTGGCATCCTTCAGTCTGGAAAGACTTTGGTGTCGTGCTCTGATTGGAGGTCCTGAAACAGCATTTGGTGTGGCTAAAAAGGCCAATTTGAGAGTGTCCATCCCTTCCACACTGAGGACAAATAAATTCCATCCCCTGCCCAGGCCCCAGGTTTTGCTGCTTCCAGGTCTGTCTCTGCTTCAGCCTGCCGAACAAGTGTCTCTTCCAGTTGGAGAAGGCCATGCTGGGTCTTTTGCCTCCACGCTGAACTATCGGAGGTCAAGGTTTCCCAGCTGTCAACACTGCCAAAATTAAAATATTGATCCTACAAGTGGACAGAGGTCTGCCATGCCTCTGGCAGAGTTAAAACTGTGTAATTGTGCCCTGGCACAACTTGGAGTTGTGCAGCAGAACTGCTCAAGGTGTTCAAGTAGAGCTGTTCAAGCTGTTCTGGGATCCCAGACTAACCATATTCCGACTACCTTGATATGCTTGCAAGACATGTAATGACTCACATATCTTGTAAGATTTTCCATACAAACTTCCAAAAATGAATTTGGATTGCCACAAATAAAAGTATTTCCTTAACATCACAAACCTAATATATTTAATCTATGCACATCTACTTAGATGTGCAGTAAGTCTTTATGTTAAATGGGATTTATTCCTGGGAAAGCATGTATAAGTTTGCAGCCCCTCTCTTAGATTGCATTTGTGCTAGAAAACCTGAAGTTGGCAGATTGAAATGATGCATACTTGAAAGACAGACAGAGCTAGGTAGGAGTTCAGAAGTTTTGGCTAAAATTCAGGATTGGCCAATTATTTCCTTTTAATTTTACATTCCAAAAATACGCAGGCCATCGCCAAGAATGATGCAACTCTGTGACAAGGAGGAGACGACTCATCACATGAAAGGCCTTCTGGCTTCCGGCATCTAGCTTCACACTAACATTTCTTGGATGTACTTAAGACAGATAGTTGGAATCAGCCCTAACTTTCCCAGAAGGCACGGCTCTTTCAGAAATGAAGCATACATATTCTAGTACAATTTAGGAATAAATTATCCAATCCCAGTCAGACTGAATCTATATTCTCTGTACTCTAACATTTTAATAATACTTAGATATCAAACTCAATCTTCAGCAAAACAGATTATAATTAATGCTAATTCCACCACAACCACCCTTCACCTATATTACACTTTATTTGCAGTCCAGAAAGCACATTGGCATATTGAGCCTAACCTTGTGAGTTCTACAAACCATACCCAAAATGCTGAAGCCTAAACCTCTCCTAAACTGTGACCACTAAACACTTGTACCTCAATAAGAGGATACACGATTGCAGTAAAAAGTCATAGTATAATTTTTTATGCCTGCAGTATTACTCAGAGCACCAAGGGCCAAGGCAGATGTAGCCTGGAGTTCTATGTCTTTCCCCACAAATTGTTCTGTTTGCTCCATTCATTAATTCATTAATTCATTAATTCATTAATTCATTAATTCTTTCTTTCTTTCTTTCTTTCTTTCTTTCTTTCTTTCTTTCTTTCTTTCTTTGGTTTTACAGATGAGTAACTGGGAACTGCATCTGAGTATGGAACAGGATAGGATGAAGGACTGCTTAACTCATTCTTTCCACTTGTACACTCAAAACTGAACACACATGGAGGAATGTCGATGTCCTTGATTTCAGTACCACTTACATCCCAATTCTAGGAGTAGTGGGTTTTAATCACTCAATTTTATATCCTGGGTAGGATATAAGCAGTATTAAGATCTCCTTGGGGGAAGGGGAGAGCCACTCCCTTATCTTGAATAAAAATTCAGCCTGATCAAATGGAGCGTCTTGAGCCTGCAGCTTAGTGTTTGGCTTAAGAGCCCAGGAGTTTGTAGAGAAATCAGTGTCATACCCTGCAATCCAGAGTAACTACAGGAGCACGTAAGAGACATTACGTGTACCCGTAGTTACTGCACCACCTAGTGAAAACCTATGGGAAATTCCTATTGGAATCCAGAGCAAATTGTTCTTACACCGGAGCAAGGACTCCCCGTAGTCACTCTGGATTGCACCCATCATCATCATCTTCAGTGTAGGAAGCCTTTACTTGTTTCACCTATTCTCAGGCCAATCTTTGCCCTGTTTAGCCCTCTTGCTTCCCTTCCTCTGCACAAGATGACTCCCCAACACTCTCCGTCACTTTCTCTAATCCTCTGCACCACTCAGTGCTTACTTCTTGACTGCTGGTGGCCAGGGCACCTGCAGCAGTGTCAATGAGTTGGCACTAACACCCCCAATGGCACTGGTTACTCTTTGTGTGGCACAAATATCCCTTGTGACATGTTTGTGACACCCACCAGCAGTTTGTGATATCCACCAGTGGCTGCAGCACCAATGGCAAAGCAGCACCGGATCAGACTCATCTACAAGATAAACCATGCTTTATACGTAATGTCATATTCCTTTCTGCTGCATATTTTGGAAAAACAAACACAGCCTCACCATCTGCCTGTTTAAGAAGTGGAAGTGTAGTCAAGGAACACCTGCTAAAGCCTTTTCCCTCCAGGTATTCTTCAGCTCAAAATTGCCTTCTCCAAGCTGCTTTTTCTGCAAGAGAGATATAAGGACCCCCAATCTTTGCAAGGAAATGCAGTCAGGATTAGTATGTCATTCTGATTGAAATCAATAGCCTAAGGACTGATTCTCACTGTATGTTTGAGTTCAGGTACACACACGTTTCATCAAGTGTGAAGGGAAAAGATCTGTCAACATGGGAGCACGTCTCCTTTTAAAAACTCAGAAGCAAAACCAGGGGAAGGTGAGGTTAAGCCAACACTAAAAAGAGACAGGTGTCTAATTCTACACTTGCCTCTCCAGTGGTATAGCTAAGAGGAAGAAGAGGAATGCATGGCCCCATGTACCATGTCATGAGGGGATGTCTTAGAGACCTTCAAAAGGCACTTCTAATTTTCAGCCCAGACCAGACGGCCTTACTGGTCTGCACTCCCTCAAGGCATGGTACCAATGGCCTCAGAAGTTAATTTTAACACCTCAGAAGGAGGAGTTAAAATTAGGGGTGTCATGAGGTGTTATTTTTATGCCAGAAGCCTTAGATATGACATTATGCCTGTCCTTCATACTTAACGACATGCTTATATTTATACCAATCATTAGTCTTTCATACAACTGCAATTCCCCTATCCTGCTATAAAAATATCCCCCCAGGGTGCAGTGCTCATCCTGTTACAAGGCCCAGTGTAGTCCACAGATGCCTCCATGATCATGCAACCAGCATGACTAAACACCAAAGCACAAGGAACACTGTTGCCTTCCCACCAAAATTGTACCTATTTATCTACTTGGCAGTGGCTCAGTGGTTAAGACGCTGTGCTTGTCAACCTGAAGGTCAGTGGGTCAGCCACTTTGAGACCCAAGTACTGCAAGACAGAGCAAGTTCCCGTTAATTGCCCAGATCCTGCCAACCTAGCAGTTTGAAAGTGTGTCAGTGCACGTAGATAAATATATCCAGGAAAAACAGTAAACAGGGATTTTTCAATGATGTTTGAAGAAACAAGTCAGAACTGAAAACAGTGATCAATATACTAAACAAACCAAACATTGGCATCAGCATTGCCTAATGACCATGGATATATATGTTTTCCTATTTTTCCACCATTTTTCCATATCATTGAACATCTAGCAGTCTTTCTGAGCGGCAATTTTGCCGACACATTTGAAGACTAATCTTGGAGCATATTTACCGTATCTTCCTTTCGACACTGCCATTTCACCGTCTCATCGCTTCTGGACAATTTGTACCCTAAAGCAGCAATTTTCAACCTTTCATCAAACAGCACACTGACAAGGTGCTGAAATGGTCAAAGAACATCATTAGGATTTTTTTAACAGTTGGCAAAGCATACTGTACTGCTGGCCAAGGATTCACATCTCCTAATGGCTTTACTAATGTATCACCTTCCCTCAAGCTCCTGTGGCACATCTGTGGGCCATTCACAGCACACCAATATGACATGGCACAGTTGTGGGAAATCACTGTGCAGGGGAGTCAAAGCTCTTCAAAAGGCCCTTCAAACAGAGAGCCAGTTCCAGAAGGATCTTAGATAGATAAATACTGTACATAGATAAATCTTTGCATTTGTGAAATTGGTCTTGACAGGAGTCTCATGCCAATTCACGATTGTGGAAGAAAATACCATGAGGTAGACCTATCAACATCCATTTTCATATGGCAGCAGTGGTGGGCTCCAGCAGGTTTGCACCTACTGTATAGAACCGGTTCTTAACAAGAGATAGGACATATAAAGTTTAAAAATAGCCATTTAAAAGTGGCTGCCAGATGGGCAGAGAACCAGTTCTTAATTTTTTTGAAGCCCATCACTGTATGGCAGCATCCACAGGCAGCATCCACAGCTGCCATTTCATATTGTAGCATCCACAGCATCCATCAGCAGCCATTTAGGAGTTATGACTACCATCTTCCTCGTAAGCAAATATTATATTACCAGTGACTCACAAATACATGCATACACTTTAGCCATGCATAGACATATGCTGTTCTTGCCACCGTTTTCCCTGAGAATAAAGTCCCAAAAGGTTTCACTGGAGTGTGCCCTATGAATGGATAGCAGAAACGTTTGGGGCTTCCATGTCCTTAGAGCAATGAATCCATCTTCTCTCAATTCCTTGGTTATAACAGCCCAACACCAGGATTCTCTCAAACAATATTTGTCGTGTTCTCACATCCTCATTATGTGGTTAGTCTGCAACTCAGAAATCCTCATATCCCCTACAGAAGCCTGTCTGAACTTCAAGGATATCAGAGTAGAGATTGTGAGGTATGTCAGCTTGTTATCAAGGAATTGTTTCTTTGGTGTAAAGATGAGTTGAGCTGTCTACTTCTTCTATAAAGCTGATTTTAACAGCCCAAATCCTATGCAGAATTGGGCTGTTTGTCATAGGGCTTTGTGACAGTGGATATGTCTTCCACTATGGCAAAATGGAAGGCGTTCCATCGGCAGCCATTTTAGGAGCTCTGTGACATGAAGTGGCAGCATTCTGGGACCTCCCTCTGCCGGAGCACGTAAAGCAGTACTGGGTGAGGAAGGAACAAAAATGGTTGGCGAGAAGGCATACCCCCAAATCCAGAGTACCTACGGGAGCACATAAGAGACTTTATGTACACCTGTAGTTACTGCACCACCTAGTGAAAACCTATGGGAAATTCATATTGGAATCCAGAGTAAATTGTTCTTACACTGGAGCAAGGACTCCCCATAGTTACTCCGGATTTTGCCCAATGGAAGGTAATGAAGCTGCTAGGGAGGGGGATCCTGCACCAAAAGTATGCACCAAATCCTATCCCCTCCAGCAGTAGCCTCCCTGCTCCCTTTCTCTTCTCAGACCTGTAGGTATGAAATTACTAGTGTGGGTCCAAGGAAAACCATTGCAAGCTGGGAGGCCTACAAAGGGGTAAGGGCAGTGGTAGAATTCAAATAAATTAACAACAGGTTCTATGTCCTAATAACCTAAATTAACAACAGGTTCTATCCCCCAAATCCAGAGTAACTACGGGAGCACATAAGAGACTTTACGTGCACCCGTAGTTACTGCACCACCTAGTGAAAACCTATGGGAAATTCACATTGAAATCCAGAGTAAATTGTTCTTACACTAGAGCAAGAACTCCTCATAGTTACTCTGGATTTTGCCCTATGTCCCATTAGTAACCAGTTCTCAGAACCAGGTGCTCATTAGCAAAGATTTCTATAGAACCTGTGAGAACCCCCCGAAGCCCACCACTGGAAGGGAATTTAAACCCCCTGCCCTGCTAAAGCTTACTGATTTCCTCACAAACACACATACGCACAGAGGATACAGTAAGCCTGTTTTTTGCACAGATTTCTGCTCACATATTCCTGTACACTAAATGGATAGTCAGAGATTCAGACTTTTCCGTCTTGCAACTTTTTACATTTTTTTTAATGTTAAAAGTAACAATGTTTCTGAAAGTGATGGAGATGCTCATATAACATTAGCAAGGACACTGAGGTTGCCTAACTTGTAAATGCGTAAGACTTTTAAAACCCAAAGGCCCCCAAGACCAGAAAGCCTGGGAATGGCCAGCAAGGAAACCACAGGAAATTAAATACCGGTACTTTTTTTAAAAAAAAAAAAAAACAAAACTTATTCCATTAATTCTGAAGTTCAGATAGCATGTTGAAATAGCCTGGATTTCTACAGTGAGGTCTCGGCACCATTCTTATGTAGGGGAACCTTTTCAGCCATATTTTACTTAACAGTTTAAATGGTGATGCCGCTCTGGAAAAGAAAAGTATGGTACAATAAACATCCTGAAGTGTTGCATGCTGTACTTCTATTTGGGAGGCAGGAGCTCACCGAGAGAAACATTCAGAAGCAATCAAAGAGGATCTCAGCTTCACTGAGCTCTCACATGACAGCTTGGATCATTTCAGATCCCTTCCAGCAGAGATAAAATAGCATCAAAAGCAGGAAGGGTTTTTTCCCACCCTTTTACTTCCAAGGATGAAAACACAACATCATTAGTCAAATTTACTTTGAACTTCTGCCTCCTCATGTTGATTTGTACTCAGGTTGAGTAAACATATCTTTCCATCATGGTAAATAATGTAAAAAGCCGATCAGTAACTTAATTGCTTAACGAATGGTGCAGTGTAGGGTGTAACAATGGTTGTTGAATATAACACTGAAAACCCTCTTTTTTTAAAAAAAATGTATTATATCTTGGCAGTAAAAAAAAACTGCTTCTCATTGAAAGTTGAGTTAGAAAGAATGTCAATCTGGAACTTTTCCACCCAGTTTTTGAAAAGGGGGGAGTATCGGAGCACTCCAAAGACAGACAAATAAGTTGTTTTTGTTGATTGAAGGTACTTCCCTTGTGCTTATGCATTTATGGAAAATTCTGTCTAACAAGTGATGATGACTCCATAATAGGAATGAAGTGCTTAGGATATTTTTGGAAGCCCTGACAGTAAAAATAGCAGGTGGTCTCAAAAAATAAGAAGCATATTTTCATTTGCAAGGAATTGAGAGGAAATAGTCTTCCCTTCATCTGGAGCATCCTTCCCTTGCATGTAGAGCATCCTTTGATGTACCTAAAAATTGGTAGGTAGGTGTAGTTTGTGCATTCTTGTGTACGTGCAAACTTAGGTTTATGTGTTTAGAGTGCCTGGACGTCCAGAAGCTTGACGGATCTGGCCAAAAGCCTCCCAGCACCTAAAGTGATATGCCTGTTGCAGCCCTTGTTACATGGTAAAGTGCAAACCTGATGTGCCAGAGATGCTGTAGCTCAAGGGTTTCCAAATCCCTTACCTTCACAATCCATTGAATCATCCATGGTAGGTCCAGAGCTCACTGAGACTAGCAGGCTACAATCTAAAATGAAGTCACAACTGGGTCACATACACCTATCCACCGCCACATCATTTCTTGTATCATGTCATGTTGGAGTGTGTGTCGCAGCATAATGTGTGTGTCACAGCATAATGCATTTCCCAATTACTGGTATGTTGTGCATGCATGATACACAGCGTGGGAAACCCAACATGACATGTAGGAGGGTGCATGAATGACCCATATTTGACATCTGGATAGTTTGCTATTTCAAGTTACAACATCAACAAGCACATGGTCCAGCAGATATAAAGTCACAATCTATAGTTTAGGAACCTCTGCTCTAGCATGCTACATTCACTACCTTATGGATACATCAGCCGTAAGCCTTAACAGATTTTTTTCCCTTCTTGAATATATTACTGTTACACATATTGTTGTACAATGAAAGAACTGTGAGGGGGGAAAATGAAATGTACAATAAAAGAACTGGTAGGAAAAAATAGGATAACAGGGCTGGAAAAAACACCTGTCTAAGACCTGAGAGAGCTGTGCCCAGTCCAAGTAGGTTCTTAAAGAACTGGTGAATGAATAAACTAACTCTATATGAAACAACTCTGAATGTTCATATGACACAAGATGTCATTAAAATTCATATTGATAATAGACCACAGGAGTAATACAAATACAGAATACTGACCAAGGGCAATTATATATGGCATGTATTACTTTTTCCCAGAGTCATGCAGAACTGAAATTTAGCAACATGTGAATTTTTGAAATGGCCTTTCTAAGATGCTTTTCAATAGTCTTATTTGTGGATTTCTATAGTAATATATCAACTTGCCCCATTCACAGACTAATCCTATCCACACTTTCCTTGGGGTAAGCGCCATTGACTCTAATGGACTGACTTATGAGTAAACATACATAGTATAGCCACTTTTCAACTGCTTTGACCAAGGGCACTTGGACTCTCAAGTGCCACAGAGTCCAGGTACACCACTGCTGTTTGATGCTTCCTAAACGGTTAGGTGGGGAGAGGTGATCAGAAATGCCGGCATCCTCCCTTCTTTGTCCTTCAGCAGCATTGAAGGGAAAAGTGGACTGCAGCTGTCACATTGCTTTTCCAACTCACTCTTGGCAAGCCAGAAGAGGATGGGGAGGCCAACCACAGTAGCAATCTAGAGATGACAGCACGAAGAGAGTTTGCAAACTCATCAGTTCCATGCCCGTCCAACTTGGCATCTCTATATGATCATTTAGGTTATTTCATAGTCTTGGGTAAACCCGTGGCAGGGTTCTCCTACTTCATTCTCTGGGTGATGGGTTCCCTTGGTCAAACGCATCTTCATACAAAACAGAAAAATCTAGACAGAGAGAGAGAGAGAGAGAGAAGTGTAGCATATTCTTTATCATGATAATATTCTACGTGCAAGAGGGTCTGCTTTATTTTGTTTTCATTCTACTTTTTTCCACCTGTAGTCTGAAATACAGGCTCAGGAGGAAACCATATGCTAGATATAAAAACTGTGCCTGGATTTTTTAAAATGTTTTCTTCTTTGTCAGAGATTTCTATTCCACCTTTTCCAAAATGACAAACTCAAGGAGGCTAACGAAAGCAATGATAATTTAAACACCTCTCTCTCTCTCTCTCTCCTGTACCAGTAGTTTGATAGTTGCATGCATCTAATGGAGCAGGTGGGCATGCAATCCTGTGCATGTAAATGGAGCATGTGTGCATGCAAACTTAAAACAGGGTGACCAGATGCCCAAACCTCAAAAGGAGGAAAGATCTTGGATTCCTCCCAGCCTGGCTTTTCCAGTGGATAGTGGCACATTTGCCTACCCAAGAGTAGAGCCACAATATTGGGCATTTTCATTTTCCCATATAGCTGAATGCATATTTTTTTTATTTTTAGTTTTTTGGCCATAACGTTTGATAGGAGGGAGATATTTCAAAACTGATTTTTGCATTGGATTCTGCTCATCAATACGAATCCAATATCATATGACAGGATGGGTAGTTCCCCATCCTGTAAAGTACCAAAATGTAAAGCACACCATTGTAAAGCACCAAAATGAAGCCAAAATGGAGGACAATGAAGCCCTTTGGGAGGACACCCAGACAGGGAAGCTTAAAAAAAGGACAAATCCAGAAAAGTCCAGTCATACGGTCACCCTGCCCTAGAATATAATTTAGATTTTCCTCCTTTTTCTGCATTATTTTTCCAATAAACACCACAACTGCTCCGTTATAGGGCAACAGTAACTGTTACTGTTATAGGGAAAAGATACTTCTCCAGAATGAACAGCAAATTTTGCGGGTAGGGTGGCTAGGGATTTTGATTAGGAAATGGGTTCAAAGAAAGAGATAACGACCTCTTACTCGACCAATGTTTCTGACTAAATTGGCAGCCCCTAAAACCTGACGGGCACAATCCTAACCAATTTTCCAGCTCTGGGTTCAGGACAATGCAATTCCTAGTGGGGGAACAAAGATTCCCTTACCTTGAGGAGGCCTGCATGACTGCCCTCCAAGTTCAGGATACAGTACATGCCCCACTGGCACATCTATGCCAGTACTGGAAAGTAGGTTAGGATTGCAGCCCTATTTCATTAAAAAATAAAACACTGGATGAGCCTATCACAAAGCTTAGACAGGACATGTGAATTGGTCCTCAGTGAGTATTAGGGCATATATTGTCTCTTTCAAAACTAACATTCCCTAAGCTCACTGCAAATAAGTCTACTGTTCATAGTATTCTTGCACACAGGTATATTCACAAAACCTTGCCCCACAACCTCCCAGAATGGAAATGCCATAAATCTGGAGCTAGAATAAATTGTGCAAATAATCTCTAAATATTTGGATTGTACTGTTCCTGAGTTGTACGGGAGTGATTTTGAATTCTAGGAAATGAGAGTAAAAGAAAGTGCATAGCAACTTGGAAGCAGTTAAATGTTCCTTAACCCTTTAATTAAAAGACCAAAGTGGCAATCCTATCCATACTTACCAGAGAGGAAGCCCCATTGACTATAATGGGGATTCTGTGTAGACAACATGCATAGGATTGAACTCTTTGGCTTCAATCTTATCCACACTTTCCTGACAGTAAGGAAACTCAGTGAAACTTAGTGACATGTAACATGCATAGGATTGCGTTGTTAGTTAGGAGTAAAGTTTTACCTCCAAACCACTAAAAATTCACCCATACCTCTCACTGTTATTTTTAAAACACAACTTATGTACACACAAAAGCATATTAATTTTGTTTGAGGTCTACTAGTACTGCAGATATTTCTTCTTTACAGAGTGCACTAGAACCAGCCGTTTCCAAACCCCAGCCCTTGGGCCAGATGTAGTTCTTGGCAAGACTTAAGATTCCTCTATCCAGCACCTGAGCAACCCCTGTAATCTACTCCAATATAGTATTATATATAAATTTATTTTGAAATAAATTTAAAATAAAATAGTTGTGTGTTTTTTGCTCTGACACAGTGTCAGAGAGATGATGTGGCTCTCCTGCCAAAATGTTTGGAGACCTCTGCACTAGACTAGCAGCACAATCCTAACCATGTCTACTCAAAAGTAAGCCCATTATGTTCAATGGGTCTTACTCCCGTGAAAGTTTCTTTAGGATTGCAGCCTAAGGCTGCAATCCTAACCACTTAGGCTGGCATAAGTGCTATGCTAAGCCAGATGTGTCAAACAAGTACCATAAGACACTTGTGCATCACTCTGGGGTTAGGAGTTAGCCCAGTGCACAAACATGCGCTTGCCATCCTACATCATCAAGAGAACAGGATGAGAAGTGCTGACCTACATTAGGATTGCATCTTAGGGTTTTACTCATGCTTGCCTTCAGTGGCCTGAGTATGATGCTACCAGCATGTCTTCTTCCCATCTGATGTTTAAAAAAAAACCACTGGCCACTTCCAGGAATTACTGTCCCTGATAGCATCAGGGAGAGATTTATTATCTTTCTGTCTTCACTGGCATGCATAAATTAAAGACTTCTGACTAATGACTCTAACTTTTGGGCAGTGGTACAGAGCTACAGGAGGAGCCATTTGCAGCCTTAACTTGAAGTCTGCTCACTACATAGATTAAAATCCAAAGCTACTTCCCTATACTATATGTACTACATCTATAACATTCAGATTCTCTTCCAGTCACCCCACATGGCAGCAAACCCCATTTAGCTCCATGGAACATACCTCCAAGGATGGTGTTTACATGATACCAGCCTTCTTTTTACCTTGGCTACTCTAAACCCAGATTTGTGCATGCAGATTTCATAGAGAAATGTTCTTTGTGTGCTGTAGTACGTGTGCGTAAATTGGATGTGCATCTTGTGTAAGCTTCTAATGCAAGCATCGAACAGAGGATGGAAAGCCTTTGGCAACTATTCCCTGGAGACAAACCACAGAAATAAATTATTAAAAATCCATCCATGTTTAAGCAGCACAGGGAAGTGAGGAAACATACAGTGCTTTAGGCTGATTTTTGCTTTCATTATTTTAGTGCCCAGATGATGGATTTTAAAAATTATAGATCTCATTAGCTATTAAATCAGATTCATTTGGGTGTCCACAAATCCAAATAAAGTCCAGAGCAATATTCCTAGCGTAGATGTATAGGAAAAGAAAAATTCAGTGTTCAGCTGTGAATGTCCAGGCTGTCTCAACTTGTTGTTACCAATTAAAATGTGATATCCTTATTTAGTGCAAGTTCTTAGGGGAAATGTAAAAGGGGGACGGACCTACGCTTTTTGAAAAGAAAACTATTCCTCAGTAGAAGCAACAAATATATAAAAATACAAATATATTAAAAATAGTACAAATATATATAAAAGATTACAACATCCTGATGTGCTGATAAATTTATCATCTACAAAGCAATATCTCTTCCATTGTAATGACATAATACTGTAGAATGACTTCAAAAATTACAGACAAAAAAGCAATAGTTTTTAATGAAATTCTTATTGGCAGTGGCATAACTAGGGGGTGCAGTTTTTACTGGACAACAAGCTTTAGGGCAGCAACAAGCTGAGCTTGATACTAGTGATTAAAATTATGAAAAATGGGGTATGTATGAATGATAATACCTTTGTGTTATATATTGCTGGAAAACTGATTTAATGTAAAATTCAATGAAAGAAGGTGCATTGGAATATCTTTATTCTGACAAAACCTATGTTCAAGTAACCAGAAAATGAAAATACCAACTTCTTTTGGAAGAAAAAGTGGATTTTCTTAACTTAAAATTTTCCCATGATACTAATTGCTCTAAGAGACAATGAGATGTAATTTTGATATGATATGGAACTAATAAGTTGTTAATATGAATCACTTCTCATTTCCATGTACACCTATCATAATACAGTAACCCATGCTAACTGGGTATACAGTCTACATTAGTGACAGTTAAGTTTATGTGGTGCTCCTCTTATACAGTGGTACCTCATGTAACAAATTTAATTTGTTCCAGAGGCATGTTTGTTACGTGAAACATTCTTTACATGAAGTGGATTTTCCCAAAGGAAATAATGAAAACTCAGATGATTGATTCCAATCATCCCAAAAATATTAATTGCAAAATATTCACCCCAAAAATATTCATACAAAAATATTAACTGGATGTAAAAATGATGACAAAACACTGGAATTGAATTCAAAACTTGCATTCAGTGTGCATGACCCTATGAAGTCTATTTAGGCTGCAATCCTAGAGACACTTTCCTGGGAGTAAGCCCCATTTAATACATGGAGTAAGCCCATGTACATGGGAGTTAAACATTTAAACATTTAACATGGGAGTTAAACATGGGAGTAAGCCCCATTTAACATGGTTAGGAGGCTGCAATCAAAGACACTTTCTTCTGTAGTCAAAGAAACTTTCCACGTGTCTCCCCACTTTCTCCTTCTCTTCATCCTGAGCCTCTCTTTCACCTGCTCCCTTCTGGCTAGCCCTGAGCTGCTTCCCTCTTTTCCACTGCTCTTCTCTCCCTCTGCCCAGTGGATGCCCAGCCACAGGAGAAACAGCACGGAAGTGTTGCTTTTGTTATGGGCAGGCATGCTAGGCAGTCCTGATGCTTTTTAAAAGGGCTCCCAGCCAGCACATCTGCTCCAACTGCCAAGGAGTTTGTTTGTTACGCGAAGCAGAATCTTGGAGAAGTTTTTGTTTGTTACGTGAAACATACTTTACGTGAGGCGTTTGTTACATGAGGCGCCACTGTATTTAGCAGGGAAAGAATAAGCATTCCTCTTTGCCCCAGCACTTTCCATAACCAATAAGGGACCCAATTTTCATTTTTTAAACTTAATTAAATTTGATTTTGTTGTTGCAATACGATCATTTTCTTTCATACCCTGAGATGACATCACTTCTAGTTGTGACGTCACTTCTGAGGCAACATTTTGAGATTTGCACTGAGCTACATGATCACAAACTACGCCACTGTTGATATGGAGAGCCAAGTGGTGTCATTATAACTTCAAATCTAAGCAAAATTTCCCCTAATAAACTGCGAAGATGGTGTACCGATTGATAAACTTTTGAATTCTAGACTCATGGTTGGAAAAGTACATTGCACAGAACTGCTTAGAATTAAAGAGAGTCTTTGGCGATTCCCTATTCATTATGATGGAAATGCATTAAACAGGATGTGAGTCCCATACACATTTCAGTGTGGTTTGATCACTTAACATGCAAAACTCCCAAATTCTTTTAATAGGATTGCTACTATTGAGCAGAAGTTTGCTGGAAGGTAACTCTGGACAAACCTTTTTTAAAAGACATTCCACAGGGCTGAGCAGTTATATCCCCAATCATGAAACCTTTTTAAAATCTTAATCATAATTATTTTTAACTGGGGATTCTCACCCAGCACATCTTTTGCCAGCTTTTTCTTAAGAATTCCAACTAGAAGGATTTGACCATCTTCTTCAACAGCTTGTTCTACTGTAGAACAACCCTCGAATCGCTCCTACCTGCTGCTCCCAGAAGTTAGATAGAACTGACCCAGAAAGTGCAACAGAAATATTTAAAGGAAGAAATATTTAACTTCATGCAGTGATTTAAAACTATTTTCTCTGTTTTCCTTACTGAAAACTCTTTGGACTGGTAGTAATCAACACGCAGTGGTGGGTTTCAGGGGGTTCTCACAGGTTCTATAGAAACCTTTGCTAAAGAGCGTCTGGTTCTGAGAACATTACTAATGGGACATAGAACCTGTTGTTCATTTAGGTTATTAGGACATAGAACCTGTTGTTAATTTATTTGAATCCCACCACTGATCAGCACCCATTTTAAAAAAAGATTGCACAACACTGAGGCTGTGATTGAGAGCACAATAAGTACCTACAGGACACCAATATGCAATCAAGAAAGTTTTTGCAATACCCCCTATATCTCTAACTTCCTGTCATTGTAACCCATTGCTTTTTGCTCAGTCCTCAGTAGATATAGTGAGCTTTTTTTCCCCACCTCTCCTTTCTGACATCTTTTTAAGTATCTTAAAGCTGTCATCCTATTTTAATCTTTCTTTTCTTTTTCGTAGGCTAAACACACCTGATTCCTTCAACTTTTAAAAAAAATTTAAAACTTTCTTTACAGACCATATATCTAGCATGTTTTTGATGCTTTCTGAAACCTTTTCTGAGTTTTTTTTGGGGGTGTCTTTTTTTGAATTGTGATGTTGGGTGCTGACTGTATTACTCTAGATTAGAACCCATCAAGAGTGAGCAAATTAGAAAGAGTATACCCTTAGACATGAGGGCTCTCAGTCGGAACCAGAACTTGCCATGAAACTGTACCAGAACCTATTTTAAAGGTAGGAAGGAACCTATTTTAAAGGTTTGGCCTGCAAAAAGTTCTCCTAAATCTATTTCTATAGCCATGAACACAGGCTTTTTATGTATGTGTATTAACTTTAAGAGACTCATCAGAGAGAGAGAGAGAGAGAGAGAGAGAGAGAGAGAGAGAGATTCCCTAGATGCCTTTCTTTTTTAATGAAAGTGTAGATGAGCATATTTTGATAACACTGCTTAACAGTATGATAGAGAAAGACTTTGGGAAGAAAGTGGGAGGTGTACAAGATTCAAAACAACAACAATTTCATGGAATTCAGTTCCCCCTGCATCTTCCAAATCCTTGCCTAGCTTTACATTATAGTGCACAGCATTACAATATTAGTTGTTTGTGCATAGCTACGTTTGGTATTAATACTAGGAGACACAGTGCAATCCTATGCAAGCATACTCAGACGTGTTTCACAGATTTAAGTGGAGATTCCTCCCACCTAAATATGCATAGGATTGCAGTCTTAAGCTGCATCTATGCACATTTACCTAGGAATCAGTCCCAGTGAACACCACTGGATTTACTTCTGAGCAGACATCCATATGATTTGGCATTAGAAAATTATCAGTTTCTTAGACATGTACACTCTCCAAAGACTTTCTCCACAGTAAATGTCAAGAGTTTTTCAATCTTTATTGTATTTTTACATTTGACATGCAAATTGAAGAGTGAATCTTCTTAAACACAACACAATTCTGCCTATTTTAATAAAAAAAGTTGTTGGGAAGCAAATTAAAAGACTTGATTCTTTCCTTGTAATGATCAAATGAGTCTTTCATGTTGTACCTATAATTTTTTTATGTTTTAGCATTTTGGAGGAACATAGTAGATATCATAAATAATCAGACACTCCATTTTTTTAAGTCATGCTACTTATCTGGTATTAACAGATCTCTTAGGTAGCATAAGCTTATTTAATTACTCCAAAAAAAGGTTATGGATGAAATAAATGATACTCTTCTTTCCCCCTTAAAAAAGATAAACCTACACACTCTTCAAATAGAAATACAGAGAGAGAGAGAGAGAGAGAGAGAGAGAGAGACTCTGATCTCTGATGTACATCACAAGTGGAATAACTAATTGTACAAGATTTGATAGGAGCTGAATAGCAAGGACTATTGCCTTGTTCAGTATCTGTCCATTTCAAACCCACAAAAAGGACAATATCTGGAGAGGTGATGCCTGAAAAGAAATCCAAAATAAACATTTAAGGCTTTTTAGTCTTTAATGCAATTATGTTTGCAGAGTATCTTTAACAAGTGTTCAAAGTATGCATGCATATATTTCTATTGAAGTGATAGACAATAGTAGTTGTGGCCTGCCATGTCATCTGTCTGCATATTAAACAGTCCCCAAGTACACATTGACACTGCAGACCCTAATAGCTTGGAAGCCGTAACAATCTATTGAGTCAATAATTGGCATGAGAAAGAAGTCTCCTAACTCTGAGTTGTGCCCAGCCTATACCAAACCAATACTGGATATAGCACACGCCAGTTAGCCTGCTTGTTCCAGCACAGGTTAGGATTGCTCCTTTATATTAGTAATACTGTAGTATTTATTTACCATTGTTAGCTATAAGACATACATTTCCCAAAAAAGAGTAAATCAAGTTTTACTTTGCTTTCAGTGTTGTTTTTAATCTTCTAATGTATGAAAACTAAAAATAACATTTGAAGGGGAGGATATACTAAATGGAAGACCTATACAATATGTCACTAACATAAATGACTTAAGAGAGGAATATCATTCTTCCCTTTACCATGTTAAAATTGCTTTTATTGTAATCACATAACATATTCAACTTGCCAGTTGCAGATGAGCCCCCTGCTCTATCTACTGCACTGCCTGAAATAACAACAACAATAATACATGAATTGCAAATAAAATCTAGCACATCACTGCTATCACTTTTCACATATACATTTCAGATTGTATTTGCAGGAACATAGTCAACATATGGGGGGAAAGGCGATAGAAGGAAGAAATAATCTCAAAACTGTATAATCCTAACTGAGGCCGGCAAACATATTGGTCTTCCCAGGGTGATGTAGTGAGGCAAGCACATGTCTGTGCACTGGCCTAATCCTCCCCCAGGAGTGGTGCAAAAATGTCTTATGAGTTATGACACTTTTGTGACACTCCCAAGTCAGCAACTTAAGCTGGGGCTTAGGCTGGCCTAAGTGGACATTAGGACCTAACCTCCACTTAGGCCAGCTTAAACCCCAGCACAAGTCCTGTGCTGGTCTGGGAATGTCACAAAGGTGCAATCAGGCACTTCTGCCCCACTCATAGGAGGATAAACTTATGCTGCACAGGCTTAGGTTGCTGCATAGACATATGCCGAACTCCCCACATCACCACAGATAGATATGCCATATGCATTAGGCAAGCCTAAATTTGTTAGGGTTGCACCCTAAGTGATTTTTTAAAGCTCCCAAGTGTTATGAAGTTGCTTTGGTTTTTGCATGGATTAATTTGTACAGTTGTACAGCATCATTCCTTATTTGCACAACTCTATGAAGGACCTCCTGTTGTCTTTTCAATAATTTTCACCCTTTCTTTCTCACTCACACTCCTTCAGGCATTAAATTTATCCACAAAACACTACTGAGGTGAGCATCTTGATGATTTACACCTTTTGAAATGTGATTCCAGGCAGTATCCGCTCCAGGGTTTTGGGTGGCTCCAGCTCAGGATGCCAAGGGCATGGGTTCCACTTTCATAAGAATGTAAGAATCTTTGCTGCTGGATCAGGCCAAATGCCTATCTAGTCCAGATTCCTGGATCTCCCAGTGAACCACCAGATATCCCAGGGAGTGCACAGGACAAAATGATACCCGGATCCTATTGCCACTTGTTTGCATCTGGTTTAAATAGATAAAAAGTAAAGGTTTTCCCACAGGTCTTCCTGCTAGTCATGACCAACTCTAAGGGCACAATCCAGAGTTAGGGCAGTGAGGAGTGCCCTAGCTGGACTGCCCCAACTATTCTAAATCCAGAACAGAAAGTTATGCTGGATCCAGAGAGTCAGGAAGCCTGGGCTGCCCTAACTGCTCCAGAGCATGCTCAGTAGATACCAAGTCAGTGACACCTAGGGAGGGCTTGCTCCTAAGGAGACCCTCTCAGATCACATTGAACAAGGAACAGCTGTGATGCCTTCTTTAGAAGGGGTCCCTGATGAGATGCCAGTTCTACAGTGAATACAAGGGGCTTCTTGGAGTGGCCTACTGTATCCCCAGGTTAGTGGCTGCCATAGTTGTTCCATACCCTGAAGTTGAGAGGCAGGGGTTGCAGCTAGGCTGGCCAAGAACTCAGATTGTTGATCTACACTGCCTTATCATGGACTCCTAATGGACTACTCATTGCTATACCTGCTCCTGAGGTGGTATAACTCTGAAGAGCTGAAAGAGGGCATTTCTGCCCTGGAAACAGGCTCTGGATCCAGAGTAACTGCTCTGCCCTAGGCAATGCTAAACATGCCCTCAACATGCCTCTCCTGAACTGTCTAGGCTGGCCCAACTAGGGCAGCTCAAGTCTACCTGTCGTGGGGCAGCCTATGTTGCCTTAGGCTGCCCCAAGCCCTTTCCAGAGTAACTAGGGTGGCCCATCTTGCAGTTGGATCAGCCCAGTGATAGATAGGTCAACCTATCTATCTGGATTGGGCACTTCTGGATTGGGCCCTAAGGGTGGTATTCAACCCTGTTACAAGGACATCCGAAGCTCTTGCCTAAAGATGTTTATATGGGCATGATTAAACATCAAAGTGCACAGAATGCTGTTACCTTCTCACCAAAGTGTTCTCTATTTATCTACTTATCTACATGCTTTCAATTTAGATTTACATACATTTTTGATTAATACCAACATGTTATATATTATGCTATGAGTTTTCATGCATAATGCAGTGAAACAAACCACACTGAAATATCTCTAAAAGTTATAGGATGCAATCTTAAAGACACTCTCCTGGGAGTGAGATCCAGTGAACACAATGGAGCTTATTTTTGAGTAGACATGTTTAGGATTGTGCTATGAGTATGGTATTCCCAAAACTGTGATACATAATCACCTACTCAAAGGGAAAATCATCAATGGAAAATGTGGTGAAAGGCAGTATACTTGCTGCCTTCAACAGTATTTCTTTTTTCAGAACAGAGAATGTATGTTGAAAGCACTCTTGTCACATTTAGAATACCTTCGTCCTGAACTAGAGTTAGGGTGCAATCCAGAGTAACTATGGGGAATCCTTGCTCCGGTGTAAGAACAAGTTACTCTGGATTGCAATATGAATTTCCCATAGGTTTTCACTAGGTGGTGCAGTAACTACAGGTGCACGTAATGTCTCTTACGTGCTTCCTTAGGGCACAATCCAGAGCAAGTTCAACCTGCTCTGCCCTAACTGCTCTCTCCTAACTATTCTGTATCCAGAGCAGAAAGTTATGCTGCATCCAGAGAGTCAGGAAGCCTGGGCTGCCCTAACGGCTCCAGAGCATGCTAAGTCAGTGACAGCTGGGGAGGGCTTGCTCCTGAGTAGACCCCCCTCAGATCACACTGAAGAAGGAACAGCTGTGGTGCCTACATTATAAGGAAACTCAGCAGTTCCTGACAACCAGTTACAGCTGCAGTTCTTCTAGTGCAAGATGGATGCTTGGAGTGGCCTGCTGTATCCTGAGGTTAGTGGGCTGCCATAGTTGTGCCATATCCTGAGGTTGAGAGGCAGGGATTGCAGCTAGGCTGGCCAGGAACTCAGATTTTTGGTCAACACTGCCATTCTTACTCAGGCCTTATCATGGACCCCTATGGGTCTACTCATTACTATACCTGCTCCTGAGGTGGTATATCTCTGAGGAACTGGAAGAGGGCATTTCTGCCTTGAAACAGGCTCTGGATACAGAGTAACTGCTCTGCCCTAGGCAATGCTAAACATGCCCTCAGCTTGCCTCTCCTGAGCTGCTTAGGCTGCCCCAGTTAGGGCAGAGCAGGTCCACCTCTCTTAGGGCACCCTATGTTGCCTTGCTCTGCCCTAAGCCTCTTCCAGAGTAACTGGGCTGGAGCATCTTGCAGTTGCTCTACCCTAGTGATAGATAGGGCACCCTAAGGCCTCTTATGTGCAAGGAATAGTTGCTCTGGATTGGGCTGTTAGTTACTCTGGATTGTAGCCTATGGCTGCAATCCTAAAGACATTTTTGCAGGAGTAAGTCCCATTGAGGAGAATGGGGCTTGTTTCTGAGTAAACATGGTAAGGATTGTGCCCTAACTTGGGAAGTCCTGGTCTCACACATCATCTTTCACTATCTGAAAAAATAAGAATTCATATGGAGGGTTACTCGATACAAAACAGTTGGGGACAATCATCATAACAGAAAATACTTAATGTTTTGCACATTAAAAGGACTGAATGAATTAGATGGAAACAATCAAAAGGATCCTGTAGTGTAAGGATATATGGAAAGTGGAAGCCAGATCTGACTTTTGAAAGAGAATTTGTCCAAATGGTTTTCCACATTTTGCTTATATATTTCACCTAATTTTTTAGTTTTTCTTTGCAGATATCTGAAAATACAAGCTTAAATTTTCATAGAATAATAGAATCATAGAATTGGAAGGGACCTAGTAGGTCATCTAGTCCAACCCCCTGCCTGCAGCAGAAAATCCCCCTAGAGCATCCCTGACAGGTGCTTGTCGATCCTCTGCTTGAAATATGCACCTGTCTATCTTGCTGATGTGCACCTGTCTATCTATCCATGACCCAGCTGTCCATTTTGTACTAATAATCATGGTCACTGCACATCCAGTTTGCTTCACAGGGTGATGAAAATGACTTCTTTGGCAGAACTGTAAAACTTACATTTTAAGTGGGTTAAAATAAAGACTGGGAGACCGTCTCAACCAGCAAGTTATTTGCCTTCAATAAATTGATTCCCTCTTCCTTTACACACCCTGTGCATTGGGTAAGTGTAACTGAAGGCAGACCAGGCTAGCTGATATATCTTTTGTTACAAGATACACATTTGCCAACAAGCTGGACAACAATATTCATTTGATATTCTCAAAAGAAGTACTTGCAGAAAAATAATGACAATAATTGCTTCTGATTCTTGTGTTTACAACTTTGCCAAAGAATCATTAGGACCTTATTTATAGATAATGCTTATTAATCACACAAATTTGAATTTTGGGATGTATTAGCTTAATACAAATGTAGCACTTCTGTACCAATGCCGTAAAAAGCCTTTACTGAAGGGAGTTCATTGGAATGCCATATTTGGGGAAAGTTAAATGCAGACAGTTAAAGTTAATCTGCATGCAACAGATAAAATATGTAGGTATTTGTGTGTGTCATGGTTACAGTACCTCAGATGAACCAGGAGCAACAAAAAAAAGTTGTTCTAAAACGTTCTAAAAACTAATGTCTGTTTCATAATTTTTCTTTGTCCTAATAAGAGGAAAAGTCTATGCATCATCATGTTTGAAATAGGCCTACTACTGGCTTATAAATTAAATTTATATCCCAGCCTACTGCAAATTTATAGTATACAAATCAATCAATTAACTACAAACTAATATTCTAGTTAATGCATATACAGCACAAGACTATGCAAGTCGACACAGAAGTACGTTCCACTATTTTCTATGGGGCTTACCCCCGAGAAGGTGTAAAAAGCATTGCAGCCTTGGGCATAGATGTCATGAATTCACATGACATTGTGTGATGTCAAGATATTAGAGCAAGATATTAGAGCAAATCATAAAACACACAATTTGTGCACATCTAGACAAGTACTCTGTGATCAAAACAACCCAGCATGGATTTACCAAGAATAAATCTTGCCAGACAAACCTGATCTCCTTTTTTGATCGGGTTACGAGCTTACTGGACAGTGGCAATGCTGTGGATGTCATTTATCTTGACTTCAGCAAAGCATTTGACAAGGTCCCACATGACATTTTAATTGGGAAGTTGGAAAAATATGGGCTCGACGAGGTAATTGTTAGGTGGATCTGCAACTGGCTCGATGGCCGCACTCAAAGGGTTTTAGTAAATGGTTCTGTGTCAACCTGGAGATCTGTTTCAACTGGGGTATCCCAAGGCTCTGTCTTGGACCCAGTCCTCTTTAACATTTTCATTAATGACCTAGAGGAAGGGATACGGGGGAGCCTGATCAAATTTGCAGATGACACCAAGCTGGGAGGAGTAGCAAACACAACAGAAGACAGGAGAAACCTCCAGGAGGATCTGGATAAACTGGAATCCTGGGCTGTAACAAATAGAATGAATTTCAACAGGGAGAAGTGCAAAGTTCTGCACTTGGGCAATAAAAACCAAAAATACAGGTATAAAATGGGGGATACTTGGCTTGGCAGCACAACATGTGAGCAGGATATTGGAGTAGCCATGGATCACAAGCTGAACATGAGTCAGCAGTGCGATGTGTCTGCAAAGAAGGCAAATGCCATTTTAGGCTGCACTAAGAGGACTGTAGCTTCCAAGTCGCAAGAAGTTCTAGTTCCTCTTTCTTCAGCATTGGTCAGACCTCACCTTGAGTACTGTGTTCAGTTCTGGGCACCTCACTTTAAGAAAGATGCAGCCAAACTGGAGCAAGTCCAGAGGAGAACGACAAGAATGATCAGTGGGATGGAAGGGAAGCCCTACGAGGAAAGGTTGGGGGAACTTGGGATATTCAGCCTGGAGAAAAGGAGGCTGAGAGGAGACATGATTGCCCTCTTCAGATACCTGAAGGGCTGTCATAGGGAGGAAGGGGCTCATTTGTTCATAGCTGCTTCTGAAAGCAGAACTTGAACCAATGGGTGCAAACTGCAAGAGAGGAGATTCCGGTTGGATATCCGGAAAAAATTCCTGACAGTTCGGGCGGTTCGGCAGTGGAACAGATTGCCAAGGGAGGTGGTGGACTCTCCCTCACTAGGGATTTTTAAGCAGAGGCTCGACTAGCACCTGTCGGGGATGCTCTAGGGGGATTTCCTGCTGCAGGCAGGGGGTTGGACTAGATGACCTACTAGGTCCCTTCCAACTCTATGATTCTATGATTCTATGTTGTGACATCACATGATGTAACTTAGGATTTTCCCTGGAGGAGGAGGAAATCACTACTGCGGCTTTGCACACCCCATTCCTTCTCCTTTGGAGTTTGGGACGCCCACAAGAGAAGGGATAGATACCACCAGCACCTTCTCCATAACTAGGGTGGAGTCCTGGCAGTCAAGCACCCCTGTTTGACATAGCACCCAGGAGAGGTGCCCAGGCAATGAAACTTCCTATTCCAGGCCATCAACTTCTCCAGCTCCATCTTTCTCAAAGTTGTACGGTTATGGGCTTCCTGTTGCAGCAGCAAATGATTTGCCTGAACAAAGATATTTTCTTCTTGCTGGTGTGAGTGTTAAAAATAAATGCAATTTTGTTTTACGATTTTCTTTTTTTAATGCTAGTTTTTCTTTCTACTATTTTTAAACTATTCTTTTTTACATAAGCTGGTTGCCAACTAGGACCTAATTGCTTAGAATTGTACAAACATTAATTGTTGCCAAATTTCTGTAAGACCGCTGGATCCCATGGAAGTTTATTTATATTCAGTGAGATTCACACCCAGGTAAGTACCGGTATAAGTATAACTTGGGAATAAGCCATGCTGACTTCACTAGGACTTACTTCCAAGTCAACATGTGTAGTCTGTAACAGGAGTCTACAAAACAAGGTATTTCAGATAGGTTATGCAGAAAATAACTATTCAGTTGTTAATTATTTTTCTAGTTTTTTTAATTATTATGTAATACATATTCTGTAACAAAAGAACCCCCACATATAACCCAGCCCCACACCTGCACACAACACAATTCCACACACATCCTAAACAGTGGTCGGCTCCCGCAGGTTTGCACCTACTGTACAGAACCGGTTGTTAACAAGAGATAGGACATATAAAGTTTAAAAATAGCCATTTAAAAGTGGCTGCCAGATGGGCATAGAACTGTTTGTTAATTTCTTTGAATCCCATCACTGATCCTAAACCCCTATAGCTCCGCCCATACCTGCTCTACATAGACATATTATACCTTTTTGGAATCGGGATGGTCCCAGGATTAACACACAACCCAACCCCACCCTCCACATCCAAACATAACACAACATAATTCCGCACAAATCCTAAACCCCTCTAGCTCCCGATTCATGCGCATGGGGGATGTTGCACATGGGGGATGATGAGCATGAGGGATGTTGTGCATGGGGAGATTCTGTGCATGGTGGGTTGATGCGCATTGGGGTTAATGTGCATGGGGGAACTGACGTGCATGGGAGACTGATGCACATGAGAGGATGTTGTGCATGGGGATGATGATGAGCATGAGGGATGTTGCGCATGGGAGAATGTTGCGCATGGCAGATTGATGCTCATTGGGAGGTTGATGCTGATGGGGGGATGTTGAGCATGGGGGTTGATGCGCATTTCAGGATGTTGCACATGGAGGTTTGATGCACATGGGAGGGTATTGCACAATGGGGATATGGCATACAGAGGGAATTGTACTCCTGCAATGCAGATACATTTCACTAGTTATCTATATATATAAAATTGAAAAGTCACTGACTGACTGACTGACTCAATCACTTACCAATGCCCCACAAAAACCGCTGGGCCTATAAGGGTGAAATTTGGGGAGGGCGTTCCTTCCATGATGGAGGCACCCACTAAGAACCAGTTTTTGAAAATTCCAACCAGAAGGTGGGTTTCTTCCATATACTTTTCATTGAGAATCCCTGACTGGTCACTGCCCTACTCCAAATCCTTGACCTAGAAGCATGAGATTTGGGGAGCGTATTTCTTCTGTGACATCAACACCCACCAAGTCCTGATGTTGAGAAATTTAACCCTTAGGGGGCTGAAAAGGAGTACAACGTATTTCTGTCCTATACTTAACATTGAAGACTGACTGCTCAACATCCAGCCAATATGGTGCCTGGTGCCTGGTGCACTGGGAGAGGTGTTGCACATGGGAGGATGATGCACATGGGGGTTGATGTATATGGACAGATGTTATGCATGGGGAGTTGATGCACATGGGGGAATGTTGTGCATGGGGTTTGATGTGCATGGGCGAATGTTGCGCTTGGGATATGATGCACGTGGGGGTGGTTGCACATGGGAATGTTGCGCGTGGAGGGAATGTTGCACATGGGATTTGATGGGCAGATGTTGCACATGGGGAATTGATGCGCATGGGGGTATGTTGCGCATGGGAGGTTGATGCACATGGGAGATGATGTGCATGGGAGACAATGCGAATGAGATTGGATGCGCAAGGGCAAATATTGCGCATGGGGTTGATGCGCATGGGGGGATTTTGGCCATGGGAGGGATGATGTGCATCTATCTGTCTATAGTATTTATACACCGCTTTTCAACTGAAAAGTTCCCAAGCTGTTTACAAGAAAATGAAAAAATTAACAGCTAATTAATAGCATGGCAGGGATGATGCGCAAGGGGTTGATGATGCGCTACTGTGGCATTTTACACCCGCAACATGGGTACATTTCACTAGTTAACAATAATGCACAAGAAAAACAGATTAAGAAGGCATTAGAGTTAGAACAGACAATAAGCAATTTGAATATCATCTGTGTGAATTTAAATTTCTTTAAATGATTAGTTCTTAAAATGATCTGGAGGAGAAATCTCTTTCACCAAAGCTACACCAGAAACAACCTTTCCAATTTTTTTGTGTTCAGCCAGCTCTTGAAATTTGCATTTAAACAAACATACAAAACAATGTCCCAGTTTTTTTAAAAAAAATATGTTCTTCAAGCATAACGTAAAGCAGAGCAAACTTAAAAAATAACATTTCTCTGATTTTTTAACCTACTATTGTGACAAGTAATAACTAAGGGTGCAATCCTAACCAATTTAGGCCAGCCAAACTCATCTGGCATATCTTCCTGTGATGATGTGGGGAGGTGATGATGTGGGGAGCATATGCCTGTACACTGGCCTAAACCCCTCTCCCCCTGCCCCCGAGTGGGAGAGAATTGCCTTATGGTACTTTTGTAACACTCCCGGGTCAGCACAGGACTTGAGTCAGGACTTATGCCGGCCTAATTGGAGCTTAGGATTGCAGCCTATGACTTCTTTTACCAAAAGAGTTTACAGAGGAATAGGGGAAAAATCATTCTAGGCCTGATTCAGCTTCTTTACAGGCAGTTCTTTATAATAGATGTTTCACCTGGATAGTCAGTCACATTTCCATTTTTTAATGCATATCTTTCAAAATACAAGCATAAAACAGAAAAAGTATTCAGTGCTTTTCAGCTCACGAAAACTGCTGAGGATACTTTCTATGAACTAGATGCACTTGCATTTAACGCATTCTAATATCCTTAGCTGTGAATATGCTTATTTGGAAGTTTCATTAACTAAGTCATTAGAATTGATTTCTAAATAAATATACTCAATATCAGTTATATGCAACGGAAACCTAAGCATGTCTACTCATACTCAAGTCCCAATGAGTTTGAATGTATTGTACTTACATGAAAGCATACATCACATGATGAAATTACACATATATAACCAGGGGCTATATATGGGCTTCAGGGGTTTCTCACAGGTTCTATAGAACCTTTTGCTAATGAGCGCCTGGTTCTGAGAACCAGTTACTAATGGGACATAGAACCTGTTGTTAATTTATGTTATTGGGACATAGAACCTTTTGTTCATTTATTTGAATCCCACCACTGTATATCATGCTGCAGATAACGCTATTCAATTGTACAACTACCTCCACAAACGCAAAGGAACTTTCACTTGTATTTCTCATGGAGCAGGACACACACCCTAGAAAGAAGGACAATGAGCTTTTAAAAACAAGATAATTATCAAAAGCAAATTTTGATTGATTATTGTCCATTTGGTAATCCATTTCCCAGTTCCACAGTGGAAATGCTTGCTATTGCTCTGTTTGTCCCTAGTATTTGATTATCAATGATATCCTAGCCTTCAGTGTGGAGGTTCCATTTAGATGATTGAATGGTGGCCCCATCCTACCTTCTTCAGCTATCATCTGCTGTCACTCTCTGCCATCAAGCAATCAGCACCACTCATTAAAGACACTGAAAAGCTATGTGTGAAAGTGTCTGCTGCTCATGTGCTAGTGGAAAGGCTGGAGCCTTCCTATCTGCTTCAGAGGAACTGGGAACTGCTACTGACGGAGGTAAAGTGACAAGAGAGGTGGGAGTGAGTGAGTGTGTGAGAGAGAGAGACAAACAGAGGAAGGGACAGCAGAACAGGGTCAGGTAGGTTGGAATGGGTTGTTTAGTAGGGCAGGGAAGAGGAGAATGGGGTGGCAATGAGGGGTTCAGGTGGTAAATGGATTGTGGCTGCCTCCAAATCTTAATTCCCTTCATGGACCTGATCCCACAGCAACAGTCCACACAGACATATGCCAGCTACTTATCTAGTAGATACATATAGAAACACACACACTTAGATACGTGTAGAAACACACACCTACGTCACAGTGGCTTGACCCAGAGTAGGGGGGAAACAGGAGAGTACGTCCCACCCTGAAAAGGTAGGGTGTGGTGCTTGCAGTGGCTCCTTACTTAAGATCAGCCAGGAGTTGTGGAGTTAGTCCCAAGGTTCAGACTAGTGTTAGTGAGAGGCTACACCTGTAACCACTAGAAGAAGCCCCTGGAGAAGGAAGAGGTGTGAGATGTACTTGGAGACAGAGAAGGGAGATGAGACTTGCTAGCACTTTCTAGCTGACGTATTGGCTTGCTGACTAACAAATTAATGGACTGCAACAGACCTGTTGACTGTTTGACAGACTGGCTAACTGTTTAACGGACCCAAAAACGGACTGGGAGACACACAAACAAACTGCTAAACTAACTAAAGGACTAGTGGATGAACTAGCAAAGCAGTGGACTGACTAAATAATGGACTAAAAAACTGACTACCCAAATAGAGACTGCTGAATGGTGGAGAGCAGAGAGGGCTCTACTGTACAGAAAAGAGCTGCTACTTGGAGAACCGGCAGGAGAGACCCTTCAGCACCACAGGCAAACAACCACTAGTTGTTTTCCCACTAGTGGTGGGGTTTGAGCAGTAATTTTCTGTGCAGTAGTTTTATAAAACCAACTGTGTTTGAGCTTGGGGGACTATTTAGCTTAAAGTGGCCATTGTAGATTATCTAGGCCATGTTTGGAAGGGGAATTTGGCAAAACACAGATATGGGAAAGTATACTTTTCAGTTGAAAAGCGGTATATAAATACAGTAGCTAGCTAGCTAGCTAGCTAGCTAGCTAGATAGATAGATAGATAGATAGATAGATAGATAGATAGATAGATATTCCTTTACCTTCTTCAACTTCCTTCTCACCCACCCACCTCCTCAAAAAAAATTTGTAGTATTGCTGTATCAGCAAGGGTGGCTTCTTATTGTGATAAAATTATTGTGATAAGAAAATTGGGTTCTTATTTTGATAAGGGCTGTGGTGGCGCAAATAGTTAAGACACTGTTCCTGTTAACTAGCAGGTCAGGATTCAAGACCCAGGTCTTACAAGATGGAGTGAGCTCCTGTCCCTACCCCAGCTCCTACCAACCTAGTAGTTCGAAAACATGTAAATGCAGATAGATAAAGAAGTACCAACTCAGTGGGAAGGTAAAACAGGTAAAAAAGGCATTCTGTGTGCCTTTGGCTGTCATCCCAGCCCTATGAACATGATCACTGGCTATAAAGGCTTAGAAACAGGGATGAGCACCGCACCTTACAGTCAGTCACAACCAATGGCGGGATTCAAATAAATTAACAACAGGTTCTATGTCCCATTAGTAATCAGTTCTCAAAACCAGGCGCTCATTAGCAAAGGATTCTACAGAACCTGTGAGAAGCCCCTGAAGCCCACCACTGAGTAAGACCCATTGAACACAGTGGGGCTTACGTCAGTGTAGACATGGTTAGGAGGCTACAATTCTAAAGACACTTTCCTGAGAGTAAGACCCGTTGAACTCATGGTTAGGAAGCTAAAATCCTAAAGACAGTTACCTGAGAGTAAGATCCATTGAACACAGTGGGACTTACTTCTGAATAGACATGCTAAGGCTGCAATCCTTAGGACACTTGCCTAGGAGGAAGATCCATTGAACACATGCTTTGGAGGCTGCAATCCTAAAGATACTTTCCTGAGAGTAAGAACCATCAAACACAGAGGGGCTTACTTCTTGGTAGACATGGTTAGGAGGCTGAAATCCTAAAGGCACTTGCCTGAGAGTAAGCCCCATTGAACACATGCTTAGGAGGCTGCAATCCTAAAGATACAGTGGTACCTTGAATAAAGAGCGTTTTGTATAAAGAGCAAAATTTTCTCAGAAATTTTGACTTGCTTAAAGAGCACTTCTGAGGAAGTTTGGAACAGGTTTTCATGGCAAGGGAACCCACAGGGGGGACAAAGAGACTAGCTTGAGCTACAGTGGGGCGCTGGGCAAAGTTTGGAATAGGCTTCCATTGCCAGGGAACTCATGGGACGTCCAGGGGGAGCAGCCTGAGTCAGGTCTGCATGTGGGGTCTGTGTGTGGCAGCGTGGAAGGTGTGCCTGATCAATGTTCTAGTGCTGCTCCCCGTCAGCAGCTTGGGAATGTTAAAGTTGCACAAAAAGACAAAGGGCAAAATCCAGAGTAATTACGGGAGCACATAAGAGACATTATGTGCACCCATAGTTACTGCACTACCTAGTGAAAACCTATGGGAAATTCATATTGCAATCCAGAGTAACTTGTTCTTACACCAGAGCAAGGACTCCCCGTAGTTACTCTGGATTTCACCCATAGATTCCATTGAGCCAATGGACAGCAGTGACTCCATTAGAAACTGTGAAAGTTATCCCCTCTCTGTAACCCTCACACCAGCCATGAAGGTTTTCAAATGTACAGTACAGTTCAGTACTGTACAGTATTTTCTTTATTGCAGTGTTGTGTGTTACTGTATATTACAGTTCTTTGTACAGTGTTATATTGCAGTGTTTTGTAATCATTTTTATAAACAATTAATATTTTTATATGAATTTTTTTGGGTTGTGGAACCAATCGTTTGGTTCCACAACCATTATTGTGGAACCATAATGGAGTTTCCGTTATTTCCTATGGGAAAATCTGCTTCACTTAAAGAGCATTTCACTTAAAGAGAATGCCTCCAGAACGAATTAAGCTCTTTAAGTGAGGCGCCACTGTACTTTCCTGGGAGTAAGAACCATCAAACACAGTGGGGCTTACTTCTGGGTAGACATGGTTAGGAGGCTGCAATCCTAAAGACACTTGCCTGGGAGTAAAACCAGTGATGGGATTCAAATAAATTAACAACGGGTTCTATGTCCTAATAACCTAAATTAACAACAGGTTCTCTGTCCCATTAGTAACCAGTTCTCAGAACCAGGCACTCATTAGCAAAGGGTTCTATAGAACCTGTGAGACCCCCCTGAGGCCCACCATGGGTCACAACCAGCAGTGTCACCTGCAGGAGACACCTTTACCACCTTTATTCTGATAAATTGAATGCCGCTAGCATACAGGTCCAATGTTCAAAGGAAAAGTCATCTGTTCCTAAGGTCCTTAGGTATGTTCCAAGTAAATCTTTATATTTTGGCTTCAATATTTCCCAAAGATGAGCATTTTATAGAAATATCAGCAATAAAGTCCAACTAATAAACCATTTGATTACATTTGTAAGTAGCAACAGGTTTTTTAACAACATATAATAGATGCCTATAAAGTACGTAGGGCACAATCCTATCTATGTCTACTCAGAAGTAAGTCCTATTTTGTTCAATGGGTCTTATTCCCAGGTGTGCTTAGGATTGGAGCCAGAGACTCTATTTGGGTGAAGAGTTATCATGAAATATTCTTTGTTGCTTACATTTACGCCTTTCTTTTGAAGAAGGAGCAGGTGCAGAGTTTCAACTATTCTTCGGTTGTTAAGTGGAGCCATATAATATGTGACACTACACTCTTTTCTTTTTCTTGTCAATTAGCCTCCCTTTCTCTCTCACACATACACATATCCCAAAGTTGGAATTGCTAACTGGAATTGCAAAATACTAGGTTGCATCTGACACACAGTCAGTTTGACTAACCTTACAATCCAGAGTAACTATGGGAGCACATAAGAGACATTACGTGTACCCATAGTTACTACACCACCTAGTGAAAACCTATGGAAAATTTATATTGCAATCCAGAGTAAATTGTTCTTACACCGGAGCAAGGATTCCCCATAGTTACTCTGGATTGCGCCCTTTAAATCTCACAACTTTCCATGGGATTGAAGGAACTACATGTGCACAATTCCAGCCTAAAGAAATACTTCCTGTTCAAAATAAGTCCTAAAACTAGCACCTTCAAGTTGAAATTTCTATGAGATGAAAACAGAATGTGTTCATCTTAATACATAAAAGGAAACAGGTAAACATCTGTCATATCAAGTGACTGACATTTCAAACCTAGGCGTGCTGTCTTCAATTTGTTACTTTCCTAGCTATGTACTTGATTTGGGTTTTTAATGTTCATAGGTGAACCTATTTATGGTATTTCTATACAAGAGGTAATTTTAAGGAAACTTGCAGTGATTTTAGGATTCAGTTTTATTTCTCCTAAAAATGGAACAAAATTATCAGTTGTTTTGTGTGCAAAGGTGTGTTTGCTACTGACACCCTAATAGGATGACTGTGTCATTATTTTCTTAAAGAGGTAAGACAGTTTTAAAATACCTTATTATACTTGCATTAAGATGACGCATTCTTTGTAATGTTCATTTCTGAAATTGTTTTGAGAAAACTGGCACTGCACACACAGTTACCAGTATTTGGAATTAGTTTCCAGTGAAACCAGTGGAAGTTAATTCAGAAGTCTCGGCTTTGACAGCAGTTGCTATAGCTTGCTTGTCTTTAGAAACAGATTCTGATGAGAATATTGAGATGTACTTGCAAGTAAATATTATCCATTAGAACGAGGTTCATAAGTTGTCTTATATCATATAATATTGGGTAGATTCATTAGTATACAATATTTGATTATTAAATCCATGCTTGAAGTCTTAAAGCTTTTCTGTCTTTTGTCAAATATTTTGAACTGCCTTACGCCATTTAGGCTTCAATCTTGCAGACTTCGAAAAGTTCAGTTGAATCCAGAGCAACTTAATGAAATACATAAAAGGGCAAACTACATATTTGTATTTAATAAGGAAGAGGAAACTTATGTATTTAATAAGGAAGAGGACTCTATACCTTTTAAGCAAATCCCTAAAGATCAACTTCTCATAGGCAATATATGATAGTAATCGCTACTTCAGTCTGTCTATCGTAAAGTCCCAAAGTGCCAAACAAATGGAAAAAATTGTTCAATAGCAGCAAAACAAACGTAACAGTAGAACAGGGGAAATCCAGAAAATGCTAAAAATCTAACAACTGAGTGCTTTTTCAAATAAAAACACTTCCTTTGAATATTGGGCTCTAGGGAGGCTTCTCCAATGAGAGAACAACTTCATGCCCTACTTAACCATCAGGGTATGATGGGATTTTTCATCCTTCATCCCCAGTTCTCAGTTTCTATGAAGGCTCATAAGGAAAAAGACAGACCCTAAGGGAATTATTTTCAACTGGTGCGCTGTGGCACACTGATGTGCTGCAGTTAGTCCTCAGGTGTGCCGTGGGAGTTTGGGGGAAGTCATTCATTAATAGGAAAATTAGGGGATTTGAACAGCATGGTGTGCCTTGTCAATGGTAAAAACAACTGGTGGTGTGCCTTGACAATTTCACTGCCTTGGTAGTGTGCCGTGAGATGAAAAAGATTGAAAATCACTGCCCTAAGATGTAGAAATCCCAAGTCATCATAAGGCGCATATAATGCCTTAAAATTCACTTGTAATCTGATGTGCATTTGTATGTCTCCTTTAGGAAAGGGGGGGACCTAAGTAGGTTATATTTAGTTCCAGTTCAAGGAACACTAAAGGTGCAATCCAGAGAACTATGGGGAGTCCTTGCTCCAGAGTAAGAACAAGTTACTCTGGATTGCAGTATGAATTTCCCATAAGTTTTCACTAAGTGGTGCAGTAACTATGGGTGCATGTAAAGTCTCTTATGTGCTCTGGATTGTGCCCTAATTTAGCATGGATTTTTTTTTAAAAGACTGGGTAGGCAGGCAAACCTGTGCTGGATTTTAAAATCATGCTTTTTCCCCACTTGCTGGTATCTTAAATTGCATTGTACAGTACTTTTATTGCTAATGATGGTCAAATCCTGGTGTTACATATTGGGTACTTTAGCCAGTGTAATTTTAGTTGTCAGATGGCAAAATTCCTATAAATTTTAATTCCTCCAACATTAAAGTGATTGCTTAATTTAACTGTATGTCCAGTATATTCTTCTAGATTCTAAAAGTTTAGATGTTGCAGACTATTGTCCACTTTTCATTAACTGTCTTGGCATAAAAGATAGTAGAGTTTTCTACAGCACATCATATAATAAATAACGTTATCATTTTATAAAACTTAAGCAAAAACCCTAATAAATATATCCAGCCCAGAAATATTCTCCTTTACAAATAGATATAAATCAACACAGATGCAATAGCATTGCAATCTGAATGGGACAGTTTATGTTCTTTTTTTGTGGCCTAGTATTTCATTCCAAATCCAGTGAACTTTACATGAATTACATCTGAAAAAGTTTTCAAAAAAAGTTTTGGCACTCTTTAAATACATATGTGTTAAACACTGTAATTAAAAATGTTCAAAACCATTTTTTTCTATTTTATAAATAAAAACTATTCATTTAACTAGCAAAAAATATGAAGGTGTTCAATGATAGAGGGGGGAACTATCAAGCCAAAGCTTATTCAGTCAAAACAATGACAAATTATTTTAACCCCAAATATACAATACTATTTAAACCAGATTGTAATTCAGGGTGTTTGCCTTAGCAATTTGAAATATAAAAAAATCAGATTCTAGGACGTGAAACGTTAGCCTTTAGCAATCCCCAATTAGAGAACCAAATAACAGAACCAAATACTTTTACATTGCATCACATGTAACACTGCTTGACAACAAAGAATGCGCATAAATCTTTTTTAATTGCCTTTTCTATTTCTACTGTATTTTCTATTTGCTTATGAAATAACACCATAATATAAGGTTGTCAGGTTTACCATTCTTACATACTTTCTGAGTCTTTAAAATCACGATGATGCTTTGGTCTCTCAACATATGTACAGTACTGACACTTATTGAAACTGAAAGTCCATTTACTCAAAAATATATAGCATTAAAATCAGTGGTAGATGTTTTCAAGTAAATATGTATAGATCTTGAGTCAGATCATCCTACATAATATACAGACCAATAGGATAAAGATAAGGCCCCAGCTGTGACCCTATTGAAACATTTTGCTGGAGGGAACCAAAAGTTTCTCCTCTTATTCAGAGAAGTATGTATCCTGTTGCTTTCGGTGGTTAAATTCAAAGAGACCAGGTCCTGGATAATGAATGCATGAATGTATACACAGAGAAATTTAAACTTGACATTCTTTAACATTGCATCCAGAAAGTGCTGCAACAAATAGTAATTACACCTAAATTAAAAGCTCAGACCACAAACCCTTTGTATAGGAATTAATGGCAGAATTCCAATTAATAATTCCATTTGATTGTACAGTGTATAATCTTTATGGAATTTTGCTAATACCTCTTATTGGGATCACACTACTAGTAGTAATAATAAACTCTTATATCCACTCTTTTAAATTCTATTCCATGGGTGTTGCTAAGTTTAGTGTATTCATAAAAATAAAACTGTCATTTTTCTATAGTAGTATTTATTTGTGATTGTTATAACATATTATGAATGGTGAATTTTTACAGAATGTGTTATATGCAGGTCATGATTACAGCCATAGTGTACAAATGCAAAATAATATACTATGGGTATTAATACAAAAATGATGGGTACATTCCTTCTATTTTAGATAGTAAATAAACATTGTATACCCTCTCTGTAAATATAGTATCTAATATGCTACCCTGCTTTCTATATTACAATTTATCTACCATAATTTAGAGTGCTTTCATTTGCTACATTTTAGAAAATAGTTGTTCTGCATTATTTTCTAGCATAGGAGAAAATAAATCTAGATTCAGTACAAGCAGCAAACTGAGCATGTACAAATCGTTAGTTTAAACTGAACTTTCAAGCACACTGAATGGTGTGCCAGATTGCATTTGTGTTATTGTTTTTAGAATTGTCCCCAAATTTATTTATTTATTTATTTATTTATTTATTTATTTATTTATTTATTTATTTATTTGAGGCTGTGATGCTTTGCTTGGAAACAAGTTTATTTAATCAATGAGATCAGCTTCCAAGTCCAAACATCAATGCATGATTCCAGATTTTTTATTGGTTTGTTTTTTTTTCTTTGTTTCAAATGGAAAAATGTTGAATTAAATTGTTGGGATCCCCAATGAGTTATTTACAGATAAGAAAAAGACAGCTAAGGAAAAAATGTAAGTTCAGATTAATTTTATATCCAGTACATTTCAAATATTAATGTTTCACATGTTTTATTCAGCAGTCTCCATGTATCATTTCAAGTCAGTTGCACATCATATTTCAAAGGAAGTTTTTTTCCTCCAGTACAACTGTTAATTCATTTTGTAATATCACTGTAGTTCAAGCAAATAGAATCGTACTAAATCACTTATACCAAGAATCATACAGAATATTGTAAGACATGCAAGTTAATATTATTATCTTATTTTTCCACATGTGTTATCTAGCCTAAAATATATGTCAATTTAGGATTTTATGTACATTTGTTTGTGTGAGTGTGTATGTGAGTGTGAGTGTGTGTGAGAGAGAGAGAGAGAGAGAGAAATTCTTTAAGTTAACTGCTAAAGGCAAGTGACTAACCTACACATAAATAGAAGTACACTAATCTAATTTGCATTTAGTTTTCTAGAAAAACTAATCATCCTTCTTTAAGTTACCGCATATAGAAAAAATGTTTGTTATATAACTTATATAAATTTATAGAAGGGGTAAGTTGGACAAGATCATATTTTGGAATCATTTCTAAAGGAAAAAAAAAACATTGGCTAGAAGAGTAGACCATATCTTCCAAACATAATTTAAATAACTAGAAAGTTATACATGGAAAACACATCTGAAAATGTTGAAAAGATTTGCTGACCAATGAACAACTGCAAGTTTGTAATAGTTACAGGCAAATATGCAATAATCAATCCTACAAACATATGGCTGGCGACTTATCTATCTGCACAGTGAAATAAAGAAATTATAAATGCAATTAATACATTTTTTTTTATAGGAGCACACAGAATTACCAGTATACATACTTATTATCTGTTTCAAAATTGCATTATATGTACTTATAACATCTATAATTTTTTTTCTATTTCATATAATCTGGACATTTAAAAAAAACCCTGAGCCAATTCATTCAGATGCCAGAGACATAGTTGGATGCAATTCAAAAATCCTTGGTTAAGATGTCAAGAAATGGATTTGAAAGGAACTCTCTTCCTGTGCAGTAGAGTTTCCATCATCACTGAGACTATAGAATCCTGTCCACATCTATAGAGTCTTCCAACGCCAGCCAGAACTTTAATAAACTGCCAATGCAATCCTAAGCAGGTCTACTCAAAAGTAAGTCCCATTTTGTTCAATAGTACTTACTCCTAGGAATGTGTGGTGAGGATTGCAGCCCTAATTGAACAAAATGGGGGTCACACATTCACAGCATCTGCAAGAATCAATGCAATGTACAAATTTCAATGCAAAGTTCCATCATAAAATTCAGATTTAATTTAAATTTTTAAATTAATTTTTTAGCTATTAAAAACTCCCAAAGAAAAGAAATGCACATCAAAACAGAATTAATTAAGGAAAATGGGAGGGGTTGTTTTTAAAAAAAAAACTTACTGAGCAGTACAGAGGAGTGAAGGCTTTGCTTGCACCAGGATGCCAACCTTGTAAGTGTTCCCAGGTTAACTGATGAGCCCTGTCAGGGGGAGACAAGTGGAGTCTCCTTTGATATTGTTGATGGACGGGCAGGAGGGAGGGAGGGGGCTGGCCCTGCCCTCTAAGTTGGGCAGCAAACCTGAGCAAGGGGTTGATGTGGTTGCTTTGGTTTGAGGGCAGGGGTGCCATTCCCACTCACCCACCCATCTCCACACGACAGCCCCCCACTGGATGGATGGAGGGATGATGGATGGAGGGGGGAACCCAGGCCAGGTCCAGATCAGCCCAGTCGACAGCAGGGACCAGCCACACAGCAAAGGGATGCAGAGCTGGCTCAGCCCGCGGCACAGACACACCGTCCGCCTGTCTCTCTGTCTGTCTGTCCCTCCGTCGCTCCTCTGGATGCTGAACCGTCAGAAGGAGAGAAGGAACGCCGGATGGCTGGAGAGTCCTCTCTGTCTGTCTGTCTGTTTGTGTGTCTGTCCTTCTGTTTGTCTGTTTGAGTGTCTGTCTTGTCTGTTTGTATGTCCGTTTATGTGTATCTATCTGTGCTTGTGTGTGTGTGTGTGTATGTTCGTGTGTGTCTTATCAGTCTGTCTGTCTGTGTGTATGTCCGTCTATGTGTCTGCCTTGTCTGTTTGTGTATATGTCTGTGTGGCTATCTGTGTTTGTGTGTATGTCCGTCTGTGTGTCTGTCTTGCCTGTCTGCCTGTTTGTGTGTGTGTGTTTGTGTGTGTCTGTCTTGTCTGTGTGTGTGTGTGTGTGTGTGTGTGTGTCCATGTGTGTGAATGTCTGTGTTTGTGTGTATATCTGTATGTGTCTTGTCTGTGTGTGTGTGTGTGTGTGTGTGTGTGTGTGTGTGATTCATGGATTCATCCTGCCTTCCTCCCCCTGTCCTCCTCCTCCCTCTCTCCCGAGGCGAGGAGCCCCTGGCTGGGCTAGCCTGTCTGCTCTCGCCCCGTCCAGGGCAGCTGGAGCTGTCAGAGGTGGCCCGGGGGTGGGTTGGGAGTTTCAGGGGGTGGGTCGGGGAGGGAAGGTGGGCAAAGAAGACTCCAACTCGGGCGAGCGCCGCAGCTGCAGCCCCGACGGGAGGCGCAGGATGGCCAATTGGTGGCTTCCTTCGGGGGGGAGGGGGCTGGGGGGAGGGAGGTGGGTCCTGACCAGTCCCCAGACGGCTGCTGGAGACGCTACCCGGCACTGGCAGTAGGCAGGACACCACCAGTTTCCCCAGCAAGATGTGACGCCCCGTCGACTGGTGGGCTGCCTGCCTGCCTCCCTTCCCACCCCCGCTCTGCTCTACCTCTCTAAGCCTCCAGCGAGAGTCAGGCAAAGCCATTAAAGGCGCATCTGCTGGTCTTTCTGCCGTCGGAGTAGCTCTGGCTGCTGCCTGCTCCCCAGTGGCAGGGAGTACTTCTCCCCCCGAGGGATGGGGGAAGGAGACAAAGCTGAAATTAAGCGAGAAAAGTCCCTACATGGTGCACCCCCCCCCCAAAAAAAGAAAGAAAGAAAAACCGTCGAGGAGGAAGAGGCACTTGCCTGGTCCAGACTCTGACTCCATCCCTTCTGCACCAGCCCCTGTCTCTACACCCGGGGAAGGAGCTGATCTTCGAGGGCGAGGACCGGCTGGGCTCTTCCCCTACAGCCCCCCCCCATCGAGTCCCATTTCTCTCTCCCCTCCACCCCCCCCCCCCAAATAAAGTGTTGCATCCGCATCTCACTATATGCCTCCCAAGACGCAGGATTCAACTTTTTTAAGAGACCCAGTCAAGGCATGTCTACTCAGAAGTAAGTCCCATTACATTCAATGGCGCTTCCCCCCAGAAAACCTGATTGCAAGGCTTACAGATCAATCCTATGCATATCTACTCGGAAGTAAGTCCCACTGTAGTCAACGTATGTTACTCCAGGAAACTATGTACAGGCTTACAGACTAACCCAAAGCATGTCTACTCAGAAGTAAGTACCATCATAACTAATGGCGCTTACTCCCAGGAAACCTGATTCCAAGGCTTACAGACCAATCCTATGAATGTCTACACGGAAATAAATCCATTGTATTCAATGCAGCTGACTCCCAGGAAAATTTGTTTAGGATTGCAGAATAAATCCAATGCATGTCTACTCAGAAGTAAGTGCTATGGTGTTCAGTGGGACTTGCTTTCAGGGAAGCATGGTTGGGATTTGCAGCAATGGTTCGTCGGGGATCCAATTTGATTGGGATTTACTCTCATTCGTGAGGGGCGCCCCTGGGGAAATAATGCCTTGAGTAATGTAATCCTGGGCTGGGATCCTCCAGAAGGAGGAGGAGGAGAAGCCCCCCCCTCTCTCTCTCTCACACACACACACACACACACACACACACACAAACTTACTTGCAGTCTGCACACTCACCTATCCAGGCGGGGGCGGAGAAGAGGGAGCCACGCACTTCCCCTGTGGCTGCAATCCTATCTAATACTTTCCTGGGAGTAATAAATATCTAATACTTACTTTCCACGTGGAACACAATGGAATCTACTCCTCAATAGATATGCAATGCATAGGATTCTGCTGCCTCCCTGGACTTTTTCTCCACCTTTCCTCCCAGCATTCTGGTCTCTCAGATCTTTCCAAGGTCCTTCCCTCTCTCCTCCTCCTCTTCCACCCCCCAAAACACCTTTTTTTTGCAGGACCTTTTATGGTCCGTCCCCCCCCCCCACCAGTGGCCCAGTCTTGCTCCAGTTGCCTGGAATCCTCCAGTGTGAGGGAGGGTGCAGGCTGACCTTATATCCTCTTTTTCCAGGACATGTCCTCTTGTTTTAACCTTGTGTCCTGGAAAAAAATCTTCTTTGTCCTCCTTTTCCTTGGAGGCAGCGTGTAGCCTTCTTGGAATTAATCCATTATAAGTAGTAAATTATACGGAATATTAAATTTAATAATAAGCACTATAGTGTTTAAATTAACCACATAAAAGCTATATTTTTAGCTTCTCCTGTCCTACATTTTTCTTGGAGCTGCAATCCTAAACACACTTTCCTTGGAGCAAGCCCCACTGAATATAATGGAACTTCTGAGTCGATAGGGTTAGGATTGCACCCTAGGTGTCCTACATTTTTGGGAAGGCTTTGTTCACTTTTTGTTTATGACATATGGTCACCCTTGGGTGGGGGGTCTGTGGTCACTTGGCAGATCACTGCGATCACTTTTCCCTTCCTCCAGTAAAGTCCTCTCAGAAGCACCCCTCTCATAGTGCACCCTTGATTTCCTAGACCACCACCCCCTATGCTTTCACGGACTGAAAATCCCAGGACTGCCAGTGATTGGCACTCAAAATCATAAAATTGAAAATAAAAATATTCGGTATAAAGAAAACCCAGTATTGCGTCTTTATTGGAGGGTGCCAGGCTAACCCTGTGTCCACTTCTTCCAGAACATGTCCTGGATTTTAGCTGGGAGGGGGGGGGGAGAACACTTCAATGTCTTTCTTTTCCTTGTAAGTGGGCATGGAGCCTTCTTGTAATTAATAAATTATGTGTAAAAAATTATATGTAAATTTAAAATTTACTAATAAGTAATTTAGGTTGCAATCCTAAACACACTTTCCTGGGAGTAAGCCCCATAGAAAATAATTAGACTAAGAACACAATCCTAACCATGTCTACTCAACAGAAAGCCCCATTGGGTTCAGTGGATCTTAGCCCCAGGAAAGTGTCTTTAGGATTGCAGCCTTACACCTTTCCACACGTCCCACTTAGGAGATCAAAACACGCGTGGAGATTTCCTTTCTTTTTCTGGATCGGTGACTATTTGCCTTCGACCCTCCATCACCCATGGGAAACTCCCTTCCACATTCACACACACCCCATTTCACAGGGATAATTTGTTGCATATCAATGGAAAAAGTAGGAAGGCAGCCCCAACTCAGGAGTTCAAGTGGATCTTCCATCAAAACCCAGAAATTTACAAGGAACCTCAAGTCCTCCTCCAGTGTCCTCAGTCTTTCCCCCAAACAACCTTAAAAATTATTTCTCTTTCATTTGTCGAATAATAGTGCCCTTAATAATTTAATTCGAATTTGTGGGTCGGATTTAGGTAGGGGGCGACCACAGAGGGGTTATTCTTGGAGCTGAACTTCTTTTTTTGAGTTATTCTTCTCCCACCCAACAGCTTTGCCAAGTCCCTTCTCCAATGTTTCTGAGGCTATAATTCTATCAACACTTTCCTAGGAGTAAGCCCCATTGTCCACAATGCTACTTACTTTTAAGTAGGCAAACATAGGATTGGGGCTCTGAAACTCCCCCTCCATCACATCCTGGCCATTTTTCCTTAGAAGTAAATACTAGTGAATTCAGTGAGGCACAGACTAAAATCCTTCGCACACTTTCCTGGGATCAAGCCCCATTGACTATAATGGTACCTACTTCTGAGTAGACGTACATAGGATTGGTCTGTAATCCTTACAATCAGGTTTCCTGGGAGTAAGCGCCATTGAACCCAATTGGATTGCGCTCTGAGTGTCCCTCATATGCATCATTTTAGGTCTGCCTGAATCTAAAAATGCGTCCTCTTTTTAATCTTTAAAACCATATACCCTCTTTTTTCCAGGACATGTCCTCTTTATTTGGCTTGGGGGGGGGGAGTCTTCATTGTCCTACTTTTTCTTGGTGAGCAGGTAGCGTGTACCCTTCTTGTAATTATGTAATAAATTAACTATGCAATCCTAAGCATGTCTACTCAGAAGTAAGTCCCGTTCAACTCCTAGGAAAGTGTGGTTAGGATTGCAGCTTATAGAAATTTAGTGTTTAAATAAACCACGTGAATTAAATAAATGAATGAATGAATGAATGAATGAATGAATGAATAAATAAATAAATAAATAAGAAAGAGTGTTTTTAGCTTTTACTCTGTCACATCCTACATTTCTCTTCGGTGTCCTACATTTTTTGGAGGGGAACTTGTCCTCTTATGTGTTACCCTGATTTAGGTGGATCTAAAAAAAGAAGCCCAGGCTTGGAAGGGGAAAGCATTCACACATGCAATGGTAGAAAATAGTAGAGGTGGTTGGACTGGTGGGGAGAGAGACCCCCACCCATCATCAGCCCCAGACCACCACCAGCAGCAGCATCAGGGGTGCCCTCAAGGGGAGCAGGCGGCCTGCGAGTGCCTGTCTGTGGGAAATTCCTAAAAGAGCAGCCTTTGGCTTGACCTGCTGCGATCTGCACCGAGTTGCTCAGACAATGGGCGAGTTCAGATGTCAGATCAGAAAAGAAATCTATTAATATAGAGCAGGGAAAGCCCCTCCACTGCTTATCTGGTTTGGTCTCTGCTACATGGAGCCAGCTATTTTTATTTTTAAGGAACTATCCTGTTCCTTTAAACCAGAACAAACCATCTCCCCACTCTGGGTTGCGGAAAAACCTCATTTTTGAACCTGATCACAGCCTCTCCTAAAAGTAGGGCTGCTGGTACATGGATCCTGGCAAATCCCTTTGGATTATCCATAGGGTGAACATATGCCATAACCAAAAATAAAGAGAAGGCCCCCTAAAATAATGAGGAGAAGGCTCACCAAAAAGGACACCCAAGAAAAATGTAGGAGGACAAAAAGGTGAAATCACTTACATATATACTGCTTTCGTGCAAAAATCACTTATATAAATCATTTATATGCTGATAAGAACAGATACTACGATTGATTTTAGCCGATAGGCCAATTTATATGTATAAGAACACAATCCTAACCATGTTTACTCATAAGTAAGCCCTACTGTGTTCAATGGGTCTTACTCCCAAGAAAGTGTGTTTAGGATTGCAGCCTAAGTCACTATTTCATGTTGTTAATTTAAACATGGTATTACTTATTATTAAATTTAAAACTATTAAATAACAATTTATTAATTACAAGAAGGCCACATGCTGGCCACTTACAAGGAAAAGGAAGACACTGGTGTTTTATCCTGTTTGTTAGCCGCCTTGGGCTCTCTATTGTAGGAGAGGAAAGGCGGGATATAAATAAATAAATAAATAAATAAATAAATAAATAAATAAATAAATAAATAAATAAGTTTTGTGGGGGGTTTCCAGGACACAGGGCTAAAATCCAGGACTTGTCTGGAAAAATGGGACACAGGTTCACCTTGTCATTGTGGGATCTAGGCTATTTGAACCCCCACCCCTATCTTCCTACCAAGATCAATTCACTTGCTCTTAGGTGGGGAAGGTGGGGTTTTTAGGTGGGGAGTGAAGGGTTTCTTTCCTCCTTGCACTGGATTGTTGTGCCTGCGCCCAGCCTGCCTCCAAGCCCAGAAAATGCTCCACTGTCAGGTCAATCCTATGCTTCTCAGAAGTAGGTCCCATTAGAGTCAATTGGGGCTTACTCCCATGAAAGTGTGGATAGGATTGTAACCTAAAAATGCCAATCCTACGCCTGTCTACCAGGAAATGGTGGTTATAGTCAATTATATAGTCAAAAGGGCTTGCTCCCAAGAAAGTGTTGATAGGATTGTAGACATCCTATGCATGTCTACTCGGGAGTAAGCCCCTTAGAGTCAATGGGGCTTGCTTTCAGGAAAGCGTGGATATTATTGCAGACTGTGTCTGTGTTGGGAGGTGGAGGAAGGTGCCATGCTCCTTCCCCCACTCCAACGCCTGCAGAATCTCACTGAGTCCTGGCAAGGGGGGGTATCACCATTTCCTCCCCCCCATACCTTCCTCATCCTCCTCCGACCCGTTTGTGGCTCTCTCCGCTCCTGCCTTCCTACTTCTCTAATTTATGACGCGACCCGAAAGGCTTTTGTTCGCCTTCAAACAATAAACAAAGCTCAGCCAGGGGCCCTCACAATGAGATGCATGGAGGGGAAAGCTGGGGGCTCTTTCCCTCCCCCCCCCCCCACCATTATTGTCTTCTGATGGTGCCAGCCTGACCCCCTCTCCATGTTGCAGGGAGAGATGCTCTCCTCCACCCACCAGGATCCACCAGGTGGTTGGCCATCAGTAGCTACTACAGGCTGCTATTGGGTCCTGCCTGGAAGATCCAGACGCTTCCACTCTTTTCCCTCTCTAGAAATCCACAACACCCGACTTTCTGATGGCTCGTTTTCTGACAGTTCCAGTCTTTCAGCACCATTAGGACCCATTCACTCAACATATGCTTCACTCTTTTAACCTCTGCTGGTCTAAAGGCTAAAATTATCTTTCCTAATCTTGATTTGCGTGTGACATAATATTCAAACTATTTTTGGCATTTCCTTACAACTTTCTTCAATAAATAACCATCATTCAAAGACATAAAATATTCTTTGCCCACACATGCCTTTCTTTGTTCGTTTTACTGTAATTCGTTATTATTTTGGCTATGTGTTAATAAATATGTGTTATTTAGGCTTTTGCAAGTGCTACTTATGTCTATTTTGATAGCCGTTTAGCATTTACAAGCTGAAAATAACTAGGTTCCACTTTTCAACTGTTTTCACTTTTGGACGGTACTCTGGTCCCTAACCCGTCCAATAATGAGGGGGGGGGGGTGCATGTACTTTGGTCCACACATCTCTCTGTAGGACGCCTTCAGCATTACACAGCCAGATCCTATATTTGTCTGCTCAGGGTAACCAGATGTCTTAACCACAAAAGAAGACAAGGCCTCCCAAAATGTAAGACACCCAGGAAAGACTCAACAAAATAAAATCTAAAAACATTCATGCATTAATTACTTTCAGGTGGTTAATTTAAACACTATTACTCATTACTACATTACTACATTTTAAAACTATGATGTATGATTTATTAATTATATTACAAAAAGGCTACGTGCTGTGCTGCCTACTCACAAGGAAAAGAAGGACCATGAAGATTTTTACTCCAGGGAACAAGGCCAAAAAAGAGGACACGTCCTGGAAAAAGAGGACATATAGTTACCTGCTCAGTGTATACAGTATAATCTGTGTCTATCAGAATTAAGTTCCGTTGAGAACAGTGTTGAGTTCCGTTGAGCACAATGGGACTTACTCCCAGGAACCTGCTCTTAAGGATTGCAGACTTACTCCCAGGAAAGTGTCGATAGGATTGCAACATGTGCTGTTTGGGAATTTGGGTTCCCATTGATACCCACACCAGCATATTTGCTCCTAATCAGGAACTGAATGGTCAAGGCACCTACTGGCAACCCTCCTGATTGATTTGGGGTCTGGGACCAAACCAAGAATCAAACCCTATGCATGGGGAGGATTCAAAGGCAGTGGTGGATTTCCTGGACCCGAAAAGTTTCATTGGATTCATAGATGACAGATGTGTTTGGGCGAGAGTAGTGCAAGGGGGAGAACAGTCAGGCCAATGTTTTCCAGATTCCCAGATATTGAAAACTGCTGCTCCCATCCCAAATTGGAGCTCTGGAAAGATATCATAATAATCTGGGAAATTGTCCTGGTTTCCACTGCTAAATCCGCCAATGTGGAAATTTGGAAATCATCCAACTACGCCAGCAGGATCTGCAACACACTTAGCCAGAAATTCTTAACCTTGGCTTGGGTTAGTTAACCTTGGATTAAGGCTACCTTTGGCTAAGAGCACAATCCTAAGCATGTCTACTCAAAAGCAAGCCCCATTGTGTTCAACGGGTCTTACTCCTTTAGGAAAGTGTCTTTAGGATTGCAGCCTGAGTCTGCAATCCTAAAGACACTTTCATGGGAGTAAGACCCACTGAACATAATGGGGCTTACTTTTGAGTAGACATGCTTAGGATTGTGCCTTAGGCTGCAGTCCTAAAGACACTTTCCTGGGAGTAAGACCCATTGGACACAATGGGGCTTACATATGAGTAGACATGGTTAGGATTGTGCTCTTAGTCTAACCAGTCCTGCACAGCCCCATCTAAGAGTCAGTTCCTTTGAACTCTTAAAAATTTGGCCTTCTGAAAGTCTGATCGACTTTCAGCCATCCTAAAAACCCAGATCTAGGATCACAAGAGTGGTCATCCATCTTCATTCAAGCCAAACTCCAAACTCTAAACTCAAGTGCATAGTGTGGCAGGATCTGCACTACTTTCCCCTTGACATCATCCACCTTCTGCTCAGAATCCTATAATACCTCCTATGATGTCTGTGCAGGAAGGGAGAGGATGTTGATTCTGCGCCCACCTAACAAGTCAATCCTGAATTTACCCAGTTGGTTAAACTAATAGTGCTGTCTTGCTGATCTGCCTTCAGGGACACAGGAGGAGTACCCAGAGAAAAATAAAAAAAATACTGGGAAATTATTATGAGGCTTCTCATAATACCAGTTAAACACTCTTCTTAGAATACCAGTTAAACACTCTCAGCCCAATCTTATCCAACTTTTCCTGGAAGGAAGCCCCACTGATCCTGATCGGATTTAGGATGAGGCTCTAAATAATCAAAGGATGAGCCTCTAAATAATGTAAAGAAACCTAAAGTGTCTTCGGTTTTGAACTTGCAGAGCTTCAGCTGGCCTTGCTACAACAGTTCTTTAACTCCTCCTTTAATGTCAAATTGACTTCACTGAGACTGCAATCCTATCCACTCTTGGGGATTAAGTCCCGTTGACTACAAAGAAACCTACGTTGTCCTACTTCTGAGTAAGCATGCATAGGATTGGGTTGTTATTTAGAGGATAAATAACTTGATAGCAGGCTCCAAATCACCACCTTCAATTATGCTTTGGGAAAGGCTGTGTTTCCCATAGCTGACAGTCCTATATTGAAATTCTAGGTTTGTACTATTTGGGAAAAGAAATTGTACTATTTGGGAAAAGAAATTATACTATTTGGGAAATTCCTCCTGGATTGAGCTTCCTCTCCCTTCCCTGCTGCCACTCAAGGAAATATTTCCCCCATGTCTGCGGTTACAGATAAATATATAGTATTGATATACACACAGAGGAGATGGAGTTTTCTTTTTCTGCTTTTTTCCAAAAACTTTTTTTTTTTTTTTTGGAAAACACAACTGCTGTTTCCCTTCAAGCGCCTTTGACTCCCCAAGTTGAGAGCCACGTTGGCGCGCCCCCTACCGACCAGCATCGGCGCTGCACTGGAGGGTCTGCAAAAAATAAAAATAAAAAAGTTTTATTTTGTTCAGCAACAAAATGAAGGGGGGGCTAATAAAAAAAAATCCTGGTATCTGTTACGACTGCGAAAGTCCAGAGCCAGATAAAGTGAGTTTTAGTGGAAAGGGCTGGGGTTGGAGGCTTGGCCCCTCTTTGGCCAGACCCAGGCCCTTTTATCTAAAGCCCAGTGCACAAACATATAGCTTAATGTGACTAGTGTTCTGCCTTTTATTTCTTTCTCTATGGCAACCAATATGTTCCGCTCAGAAATGTTCCCCCATCAAGGAAACAAATGATCTGGAGGGAGCAGCTTTAGACGGCATCTGTTCCAATGGAGCGCACAGAGTTAACCCCAGTCAAAAGGGAAGCTGAGCGCCTCCCCAAGAAGGGGGGAAAGAGCCATTCTCCTCCAGCACCACCACCCCCAACCCTGAAACCTACACCTCCCCACTTTTACAAGCAGGAGAAGGCTCATCGATTAGAGAGAAAGAGAGAGAGAGAGAAATTTGGACCACAAGAAACAACACTGAATAATAAGACCTATCTGGGCAAGAATAAATAGGCAAAGGGACTCAACCCCACAAGCTTGCCAATGCAATCCTATCTACTGAGAAGTAAGTTCCATTATATTCAATGGGGTTTACTCCCAGGAAAATGTGTTTAGGATTGCAGCCAAAGTTTCCTCCTTCACTCCTTCTTCCCCATCCAAAAAAGTTCCCCACGTTTTATAATTCCTCACATCATCACCATCATCAGTATTAGTATTAGTAAAACTTCCCCTTGCTTTATAATTCTTCACATCATCATCATATTCTTCATGATCATTATTAGTATTAGTACAGTATTAGTATTATTAGTGTTATTAGCCTTGCCGCAAGATAAAGTGTTGCAGGTTGCTGGATGGAATTTAGGTAAGAAAAGTGGGGCAGAGGAACAGAGATCCCCCCCAAAAAATAACCCCCTTATCTCTCCTCTCCCCCCCACCACCACCACCACCACCACCACCAGTCAGGGCAAAAGAGACAATGTGAAGTCTGCTTCCCTCCTGCTCCAGCCTCAGCCTCCTTAGAGAATAAAATGAAGGGATGTCCTGGTTAGTTTTGATTGATTATACTCTTTCTGATGGACTTTCACTACCGAGCTTTAGATGTTGTGCCTAACCGCCTGTTCCCTAGTTACAAAATTAACCCTGTCCGTACCCCATCGCTGGCCATATCCAGCCTCCCAGGTCGTATAGCAGGTGCTGTTGCCCACATCTTTCTGCTTTTCGGCCTATTGATAAGTGGGGTTTGGAGCTGGTGTTCTCACCCTTGATCTGGGGAAGAGGGAAAAACTACCCCATCCTGGCCAAACACTGGCTAATAGTAAACACTTCTTGTCACTCTTTCACCTACAGCTCTCCAGATCGTCCAAGGTGACCATATAGAATGGAGGACAGAGTGCTGTACTGTTAACCATTGCATAGAAGAGGGAATTGAGGCAGGTATAGCTCAACATAGGAAGGTTTTTTTAAAAAGCAGCACCTCCCTGAATTCCCTGAATGCTACCGTTAAAGGTACAGCACTCTGTAGCCTCCATTCTATATGGTCACCCTGTCCTGATCTCTTACCCCCCAAGTGCCACACCACTGCCCCCCCTTGAAATATCTAGCATCCCATCGTTGGAATGACTCCAGATTCATCTTCCACTGAGGTGTGTGGGGGAAATTCATTTTCACACATACACACGAAAAGTTTTCTTTCTTTCAAGGAGTTTCTGTAGGTTCTGGATTTGAGGATCAACACAGGTATGCACATCTATACGCAAGCACACACACACACACAGAGAGAGAGAGAGAGAGAGAAAGAGATACAGGTGACACATCATGGGGTGGGGGGAAAAACATGAAAAACGTGCCAACGCACTTACCAACCGCAGCTCCAGGCTTGAGAAATGCTTTAAAAACCTTATTTTTAAGGGTCTTGCTGTTGAGAAGCAGAGGAAAGAGGGGGAAAAATCTTCTTCTCAACTGCACCGTAACGATCCAGGGTAAGAATTTCCTTTGCACTGACTCCAGTAAGCCCAGCTCTCCACTAGTCTATTATTTTCACCAAAATATATGAAAATTTATGCAAATGAAAATCAGCACTAACTGTTCTCCCCTTGTTATACTTTGGATTTTTTTTCCCCAGACAAAGCAATCACATTCTACAAGGAAGGAGGGTGGGGAATGAATTGTTTGGGGTGGGAGGTTGAAGTTGGGCTTTTTAAAAAAATAAAAGTAAAACGTCCAATTCGCAGGATCCTTTTTTGTGTGTGAGTAAGCAATATTTCAGGAGAATTTCTCCCTCGATTTTTTAAACTTTTTTTTTAAAAAAAATATTATTATTATTAAGAAAGTAGGTCTGCAGAGGCGCTATCACGTTTCATCAGGCCACCTGAGACGGCTTTTGAAAGCCTGTACTGTGAAATTCATAGCAGTAATTTAGACAAAATCCTCACTGTATATTAATGAAAGACGGCCCCATGGCACCGTTCCTATCCTCCCCATTCAGTGTAAACAAAACCACGAGACTCACTCGGTTTTTGAGCCTGATCCAAGCAAAATCTGCTGGAAAGGAAAACATGGGGTTCTGGCACCGACTATTCAAACGACTGCACCTGGAGATCTCCGATTTATTCAATGAAATCTGTGTTAGATCTCAAACACACATGCACAGACACACACATTAGAGGAGAGACATAGGGGGACAAATTTTTTTTAAAGCTTTCTGTTTAGGGTTTTGTTACCTTTGTCCTTCAAATCTGTATAGTTCACCTTAATGGTTTTGTTTGTTGTTGTTTTTTCTGAGCCTACCTAAGATGGTATCGTTTACTGTGCAAGCAGGAGCTGGACAGGGTCCTAAATAAATGCAGCCAGCCCAGCCTGCAGCTAAACGCCCATCACGCCAGAGGCGCACATACCTCCTTGCTAGTGGGGACGTATATGCAGTTCGTGATGTACACTGAAATTCACCTAAGCTGGGAAATTAGGAACAGGGGGAGGGAGGAAAGGAGGGAGGGGGGGTGGTGTTGCACATCTTAATGTAAACATGGGGTGCTTATTTTTGCAGAGATTGAGAGAGGGAAATCCACGCGTGAGATCCACAGTGTACTCAGTGTGGAGGCAGCCACAGCCTGCATGGGCCAGCAGAGCGCACCACACACACACACACACACACACACACACACATACACACAACACCAGCAACACCATCATTAGCCGAGGTGTGTTCCCTGAACGTCCGAACGATGCGATTTCATTGGAAATCCCCGAGGAGCGTTCAATTTGCCCTTGTTTTGGTTGCCACTTTCCCTTTTTTCTTGGTTCACTGAGGTTGCCTCTGTGCGGCGTTTCCGCTTGGGCGCATCTCTCTCTCTCTCTCTCTCTCTCTCTCCCCCTCCTTCCCTTCCTTTGCCTCTCTCTCTCCCGCCCACCTTAACTCTTTCAGCCGGACCAGTGAGAAGGAAGAAAATGTTTCAGATGGCCTAGCCCCAGCCTCACAAAATGCCCTGCATCTTATGGGTTTGCAGAAACAGACAGGGAATCCAAGCTTGGGGAAGACCTGAAAAACCATTTCCCACCCCCTTTGGTTGGTTTGATATTCATGACCAACTTCTGCATGTGTGTATGAAGACATGTGTATATGTATGTGTTGCATTGTGTGTGTGCGCGTGCACACACACACACACACACACACACACACACACTATATATATATATATATATATATATATATATATATATATATATATACTCTCATACATTTACATATGTATTTATACACACACATACATTTAGATATGTATTTATACACACACACGCACACGCACACACACACACATATATATATATTTGTGTTTTAACATTTATTTGTGTGTATATATTCATATATGTACGTACATATATACACACAAATATGTACACAGTGATGGGATTCAAAGAAATTAACAACCGGTTCTCTGCCCGTCTGGCAGCCACTTTTAAATGGCTATTTTTAAACTTTATATGTCCTATCTCTCGTTAACAACCAGTTCTATAGAGTAGGTGCGAGCATGCTGGAGATGTACACCATATGCATTTATATGCACACACAATATATGTTAAAACATATATGTACATATGTGTGTGTATAAAAATATGTGTGTTTGTGTATATGTATGTACGTATTGTATATGTATGTATGTATGTATATATGTATATGTGTATACGTATTGTTGTATTGTTTGTGTGTGTTGTATATAACCAACATGTGTGTGTGCTGTCTATACACATAAGTTCGTTATATAATCATTCATATTATATATTATATAATGTACATATATTATAACATAATATATAGCAATGAATTAATTGAATTATCATGAATTAATTGAAAATAGGCACGTGGTTAAACACCTTTTTGAATATTTCTTCTTAGAGGTAGCTTATTGTTTTTTGTTTTGATGAGGCCTGGGAGATTATACATACATACATACATACATACATACATACATACATACATACATACATAGTCACTTAGAGAAATAGAGAAAGGGGCAGAAGCATTGTACTTTCCCTAAGATGCGAGGTTACTGGGACAATAAAACAAAGAAGTGTGGGACCGGCTGCTGGCTGGCTGGCTGCATATGATTAAGGGCTAGAGCTCGCCCATGTAGCTTCCATCCGACGAGGGAGGCTTTCATGGAGAACTGGGAAGATCTGGTGATGGTGGTGGTGGCACCTTTGTGCATCTGAACAGAGCAGATGCAGGAACAGGCACAGGGAAGAGGGAAACTTTGAAAGCCCTTTTTCTTGAGGTGTGGGAATGGAGGCAGCCTGGGTTGCAGATCATCAGGATGAAGCGCCCATAAGAGGAATCAGATGCAGGCGAGTCCAATAAGTAGAATATTAGACAGTGGGTTTTCCTCTCCTCCTCCCTGCCTCTCCTCCCTCCCCTTCTACCCCCTTCCCCCCCCCCCCACCCCACCTCTCTGGGAGAGCTCAGATTTATTCTCTGGACTGGAAGAGTTAAGATGTGGAGGGAGGTGGGGGGGAGAGACCAAGGGAGGGGTGATGGGGGGTAGGGCAGTTTTCCAGCATCCACGACACTTTGCCTAAATTAAAAAGCAACCAATTGGAACGGCCGGAAGGGGGGGCCTCGCATCCTGAGCCAGTCATTGCGGGCTTGCCAATCACTCAGCGGGTAGCCAATCGACGGGGGCCCTTGCGCTCGACTTCCTCGTCTTTGGGAAAGTGTGGTGGTGGTGGGCGCGCTCTCGGCGGAGGGTAAACATTCGCCAGTCCCTGCTCTGCAAGCGAGGGACGGGAGGAAGAGAGGGAGAGGGAGAGAGAGAGCTGTCAGAGGGAGAGAAAGAGAGGAGGGGGAGGAGGAGGAGGAGAGACCCAGCCAGCCAGCCTGCCTGCCTGCTTGCTATCCTCCAGCCCCACCAGAGCACGCTCCGCAAGCCCCGCAGCCCAAGTTCCCCACTGGAGTTGGTGGAGAAGGGAGACAACCAATGCGCACCGTGCGCCACCAGTACCCGTCTCTCCAGCCAGGCTCCCTCGGGCAGCAGCAGCAGCAGCAGCAGCAACTGGGGCTGGTGGGCTCGCTCTCCTGCCCGCCCCCAGCTCTCAGCTTCCACTTTTCCCGGAGGAAGGGGCAGAAAAGAAGCAGGTGAAGAGGTTTCGGGGCAGGTGAAAGGAGGAGAAGTCGGTCCGCGCGTCAGAAGAAAGACTCCGTGCGTAAAAGTCGGTGCGTAAAAAGAAGGACTGTTCGGAGAGGTCGGTGCGTAAAAGCGCAGCAGGAGCTCCCCAGCCGAACAAAAGGGCGCGCGGGGAGGGGAGGAAGCGGGATGCCTCCTGCGGGCTGCGGCCAGCGGGTCTCCAGAGGACCTCTCCGGCTTCCCAGAGACCCTTCTCCGGGCTCAGCCGGACTCTGAGGAGATGCCTGCCCCCTTTCGCCAGCAGCAGCGCCACCAGAAGTTTGCTTAGGACCTCTCCAAAAAGTTGCGCGCCAAAGGAAGGCGCACCACGGACGGGGGGGACGCGCCAAAGCAGTGTGTGAGAGGCCAGAGGAAGCAAAGAAGGAGCCCATTCCCAGCCGCACCGACGGCCAAGAAGGAACTTTCTCAGAGGGCGACAAACCCTGGACTCTCCTCGACGACGCAGGCGGAGAGATGCGCTCCTGAGGGAGTGAAAGGGGAGTGTGGGAGTGAGTGCAGCTGTGGGGCGCGCCGTCCACCCCCCTCATTTTCCGCTCTTCCCTCAACTCTCCCACCCCCCCCTCCCGCCCCGTCACCCAAATTCAGCTTGTGGGTCATGCCTTTGTGGGCGGCAGCTGCGAACAGGTGAAGTGCAATAGGCAGCCTTGCGCCTCGCAGCACCGACCACCGTCGAGGGGGCGCCTGGAGAGAGAGCTCGCCTCGGCCCCGGCCCCGTCGGGCTGGGCTGGGCAAAGGCGAGAGGATTCTGCTCACACGTTACTTGGCTGCGGCGGCCGGAGCGCGACGTGGAGGGGGACCCCGGGAAACGACGGCGGGGATGGCCACGGCGGCGTCCAACCCCTACCTGCCCAGCAACAGCATCCTGTCGGCGGGCTCCATCGTACACTCGGATGCCGTCTCCGTCGGAGGGATGCAACCGGGCAGCGTGGCCGTCACGTCGGTGTCCGGAGGCGGTGGAGGAGGAGGCTACCGCGGGGACCCTTCGTCGGTGAAGATGGTCCAGAGTGACTTCATGCAAGGAGCCATGGCGGCCAGCAACGGCGGCCATATGCTGAGCCATGCCCACCAATGGGTCACCGCCTTGCCCCACGCCGCTGCCGCCGCCGCCGCTGCCGCAGCAGCAGCCGTAGAAGCCGGGTCGCCTTGGTCCAGCAGTCCGGTGGGCATGACCGGCAGCCCCCAGCAGCAGCAACAGCAGCAGCAGCAACAACAACAGCAGCAACAGCAGCCCCCCGACGTGAAGGGGGGAGGAAGGGGAGACGACCTGCACGGACCCGGGGCTCTGCACCACCGGCCTCCGCCGCCCCATCTGGGCCCCCCACACCAAGGCCACTGGGGCGCCACCACCGCCGCCCACCTCCCCACCATGGCCACCCAGCAGCAACAACAGCAGTCGCTCATCTACTCCCAACCCGGGGGTTTCACCGTCAACGGGATGCTGAGTCCACCGCCCGGCAGCCAGAGCTTGGTTCACCCGGGTTTGGTTCGAGGGGACACCCCAGAGTTAGGGGAGCACCCAGGTCACCATCATCATCACCACCACCATCCTCATCCTCACCCTCACCACGGGGGTGGAGGAGGAGGTGGAGGGGGAGGCCTGAACAGCCACGACCCTCACTCGGACGAGGACACGCCGACTTCCGACGACTTGGAGCAGTTCGCCAAGCAGTTCAAGCAAAGGAGGATCAAGCTCGGGTTCACCCAGGCCGACGTGGGGCTAGCTCTGGGTACCCTCTACGGGAACGTCTTCTCCCAGACGACCATCTGCCGCTTCGAGGCCCTACAGCTGAGCTTCAAGAACATGTGCAAGCTGAAGCCCCTCCTGAACAAGTGGTTGGAGGAGGCCGACTCTTCGACGGGGAGCCCCACCAGCATCGACAAGATCGCCGCCCAAGGGCGCAAGAGAAAGAAGCGGACCTCCATCGAGGTGAGTGTCAAGGGGGCCTTGGAGAGCCACTTTCTGAAATGCCCCAAACCCTCCGCCCAGGAAATTACGAACCTCGCGGACAGCCTTCAGCTGGAGAAAGAGGTGGTCAGGGTTTGGTTTTGCAATCGGAGGCAGAAAGAGAAACGGATGACCCCACCGGGGATCCAACAGCAGACCCCCGACGACGTCTACTCACAGGTCGGCAACGTGAACTCTGACACGCCGCCCCCGCACCACGGACTCCAGACCAGCGTGCAGTGAAGAAAGGAGGGCGGCAGAGCAGAGCAGAGCACAGGCTGCGGGTTTAGGAGCCAGGGAGAGACTGCTTGAAAGAAGGAAGGAAGGAAAAAAAGAAAGAGGGGCAGCCAGGCTTGGAGAGGCAGGAAAGGCAGGCAGAGGAAAAGAGGGGCACACACTAAGATGGTTGTGGAAAGTCGGGGAGGGGGGAGGGAGAAGGGAGGCACAAAAACAAAAAAAAACACAACACAAACATGCAGCACAAAGTCCAAGCCCCAGGCTCGCTGGCTTTTCGCTTTTTCTCCTTTTCCTTTTGTTCCAAACCCATTTCTGAAATGCTTGGGCATGTAGATCCCAGCGACAGAAATTCGACTTTCCCATAGCGAGAAAAAGAAACCAAAATGGACCCAAAACCGGATGTGGTTCCCTTGCCTTTTAAACGACACAACAAAGCAACATCTCCAGTGATTCCCGGGTTGTTGTTGTTATTGTTGTTGTTGTCGAAGCGATCATCTAATTCTCCCTCGTCCCACCTTCACCAATTCCCTGGGCTGATTCCCTCACATCCACAAGCCCCTTTCTCCAAAGACTCATATCTGGTTGATGGAAACTTCTCTCTCTCTCTCTCTCTCTCACACACACACACACACACACACACACACTTTTTAAAACTGGAGCGGTCAGGGCTGTGAAGGGAACCGAATTTGGAAAAGAGGCAGGGGCATCATCAGGAGTTGCTTGCTCCGTCCCAGAACTAAGTTCTTCTTGGCCCAGCTACCTGGTTTTGGTGCAAGGAGGGAGTCCCACTTCTGCAGGTGAAGGGGTTCGCTTTCTCCAGGTAGGAGTAGGAGAAGATTGCACGCAGCACTCAAACCAGGATAGGAAAGCAAGAATATTTGTTTATATGGTTCCCAAGATTATTGTGCAAGAGAGATAGAATGAGAGAAGGGATTCAGAAAAGAAGAACCATCCGTAAATGGAAAGCTGACCCTAAGAAAAAGGGGGGTAGAGGGGGAGGGACTGAACCAGGGAGAAAAAAAAAAGCAAAGCGAGGTTGTTGGTCCTTAAAGTTGTGGAGCTCTTAGAAGGAGTTTGCATGAATTAAGGGAAACAACAACAAAAAGGGAATAATTTTGAGCTATTAAAGTTATGCTCCTGATGGCTGCCAATCATCCTGGAAGATTAATTATAAAAAAAAGTTCACTGCTAATATTTTTTTTATTAATATTTTTTATTTTTTATTTCTGGACTAATTCAGATAAAGGGATTTTTAAAAAAGGACTGGGCGTCTGCAGCTGCACTTATCTGAACTCCTCTCCTAAATCCGTTGCCAACTTGATTGAATGGGTGCTGTGGATGTGATTATTTAACACTGCCATTTCCTCGCAGTGTTTTTGGTAGGTTTTAATAAACAGACTTTTCAAAAAAATAAAAAAGACGGCAATAGAGAAATGTTTAGATCCATTGTTGATCTAAAAAAATTTGCTTTATATTTTCATTAAATGACTTCTTTTAATATTTTATTCAGAATACCTATGAACTGCTGCAAAACAGTAATTTATTTTTTCCCCAGATCTTGTATTACGTGTTTTTTTCAGACGAGCACAAATTTAAAAAATGAAATGAAAAAAAATACGGACAGCTATTAGGTAATAAGGGTATCTTTTGATGTGATAATTTGATTGTAATTTAATTCGAGTAGTGATTCCGTAAGAGCTGATTGAGAAAATAAATTTGTTAGAATGAAATAGTCTTTGTCTGATGCATACAAAAATTGTGTGGAGTAAGTTTTATTAAGAAAATACTGAAAACCTTCTAAATGACAGAATCAGAGTCAACCTGCTTTCCATAGTCTATTTATGGTATTTTTACAGACAGAAGAGAGGGAGGAGAATACTCTCTCCACCAGTATTGGTCAGATTAGCCTTTTAGATGTATGTCCACTCCTTAAAAGTCCATATATAGTTCCACAGCATTTTTTATCAATGTTCTGTATTGAAGGTGTGCAATGGGATGATCAAGCATAATAGAATGCCATTGTTTACTTCCCTATTTAAGAGGAAACTTTATCGCAGTAGTAATCTTATAGCAGGTGCTATACAGTCGTCTTTTTAGCAGCTTGTCATCTCCTCTCCCCCCCCCCCTTCCAAAATATAATGCTTAGGACACCCTAATAAAGAGGGTGTGTTACTTTGATACATTTTTATCTGTGTGTATTTTTTATTTATTTTATGGTAGCTTTCTAATTTAACCTGAAATTTTTTTAAAAAAATTTAACTTAATAATTTAATGAACAAACTTCTAAATATATATGTATACCAAGAGAGAAGAAAAGTTCTCAGAGTTTTAGCCAGGTTTACTAGTTAACAGTTATAAACTAGTTTACAGTTTTGTTTTTTTCCTTTAGGGATGTGTGCAGGGTGTGAAGTGCTTTGAAGGGAGCTTTTGCTCTTATCTACAGTAGCCATACCTTTTATAAGAAATATGAGTATCGCTAATACTAAGGATGTAAGTAGATGCTTTAAAAATAGAAGACTGTAAGTGTTTGTGGTTGTTACAGTACACACAGAGAGAAAGAGAGAGGGGGGGTACTAGAAGATATTAAACCCACGCTCGCTCGCAATGTTGTGGTACCCACCTTACTAAGCCCACAGCTCCCTAAGGAAAGACTGAGAGATCCAATGTTAGCTTCCTTTCATTCACTGAATGCGATGTTGTGGGTTAGTAACCGGTGTGATGGGTAGTAACAGTTTATAACCAAGAAAAAACATTTATTCCTTCCTATAAGTCAGTTTTAAATCTGTCAACGCAAACCAGATCTCTGGGACTTCAGAACTTAGTAAATATCACAATGGTGTTGATGGACAACCTCCAAAGAAGGACAGATGTTTAAAGGGAGCAACTAGTCAAGGATTTTCATGTTGGAGTGAGGGAGAAAGCAAGGCAAGCACAATTTTATAACCTGTTTTGTTTTGGTTTTTAAAAGCTCCATCAATTTTATTGCATGCAAGGGAAATAAGAAAAATAGGCTTTCCAGTGTGGAGGCTACGGGGTTGGCTGTTTTTACATGGTGGGTAGGACTAGGATACTATTAGCACGTCAGGCGGAATCCTATTTTTCACACTACAGGAAGAGGTGGGAGTGGAAGGGCTTTCTCAATAGAGGTCTGTTTGCACGCCTTGGTGGTTATTTGGTTGCTGCGTTGGGGTGACAACAAAGGGCTAGCAGTCAGTTGTGGAGCAGACAGTCTCCCAAGCTGATTTTTACAATCCATCTCTTTTGGAGACAGGTGTCTGCAAAGGGAGATGCTCCTGCTTGCGTTGTTACCCTGCACAAAAGGTGAACCCACCAAGGTGATCCCCTTCCCTCCCTCACTCCCCCTTTCCTCCAAATTGAATTTTTCTGAGTGTATGCAGGAGTGTCAGGGTCACAAATCTGGGATGCACTAATTGTGGTCAGAAGGGACAGACCTGAGTTAAGAATTAAATCGTTACACTGTAAATAATGAAAACAATGTTATATATCACCAGCTCTCTTAATGACCCTGAATACTGTAGTCACTTATAATTCCAATGTGATTCATAATTCATTATTCTTTTTTTAATCCTTCCTACCTGACTGGAGGGCGAGGCACAGGCAAAATGTTTTACAAAGTTGTATTTAATCAGTTTGATGAATTCAGAGGTGCCAAGCAGTACAGTATATATTTTCTTCTCAGCTGCCTTCCCTTACCCAACCAGCTTCCCATGTTGTATGGTGGACATCCCAGCATCAGCCCATCTGAATCTTTAGTAATTAAATAATTTCCAAGTGTATTTAAAGTAGCCACTTCACTGCTGTCCACATGTAATTGGGGGGGATTTTACCGAAAACCTCCAGCTTGCATTGAAATAACAGAGGTTCATCATTTTTTCCTTTCCTTTAATATATATATAATATATATTAATATATATATATATATATATATATATATATATATATATATATATATATATATATATATATATATATATATATATATATATATATACATTATATATATATAATGCTTCAATGTAGTGAATGACATTTGCATTTTGCAATGACTGAAACTTGTTTTGTATGAACGGAACCTTTAGAGAACCATCAGTTCTGATATTAGATGCATTATTTACACTATTGACAGGTTTATCCCTAAGTGTGATATTTTTCATAATTTTAACAATTACGTTTTGGTTTTTTCAATTATATATTTGTAAAATATTTATCCTGTTGAAAGCAACACTATATTGTTGTATTTATTCGTTTATTTTTGTAATAAATGATGAACACCTTCAAGCGAAAGAAAAAACGACACTTATATCTTTATAGATATATATATCTATATTATATATTTGTTTTGTTAAGACGCATGTATATATTATAAATACAGGCGAAATAAATACAGGCATAACCTAATATATACAGGCAAAATAAATGCAAGCATATATTATAAATACAGGTAAAATAAATATGTGACAGGCAGCCTCTGAGGGATAAACCGGGAGCTCTTTGGCGGCATGTAGTTTTGAGTTTGGTTTGAGTTCTAAGGTGATTAATCAGACTCTCAAATGGATGCAACAAGTATTGGCCCTGGCTGGAGGCTTGGAATTAATTATTGAGGATATGGACCAAATTTCAGAAGTCCCAGCCCCTGGCTGTTTCCAGGAAATTGGTCTGCAGTGGCAAGAGAGAAGGCTAAAAGGGACAAGAGAGGAGGAGGCTCCTGGGATGAGCTACACAAATATTTGCCTTTGCTGTTGGAAATACTTAAAAGGGTGCAAGTTTCCGGTAGAAAGAGGAAGATCTTGGTGGTGTTGATGGTCCCAGCTGCAGGCAGATGTGATGATGACTGACAGACAGACAGGCAGACCGTCCTCAGCTAGCCACCTTCTGAAAGCTTGACCTAGAATGACATAAATTCCCTTTTCCTCGCCTGCCAGATTAACTAATGCAGGGGGGAAGAGAGGGTTTGTGTATGTCGGGTTTAGGGAAGGGGGATCTCCATGCCAAGGGCACACTATAACCAGCTCCATGAAGTGAGGCCCATGATGAAACTCCATTGATTCTTCACAGGTGGGGGTCTCACACACTTCTCTGAGGGTGGGTGGAAGTTTGGCTGAGGAGGGGTGGAAGAAAGGAAGGCTTTCAATCTCTCAGTTCTCCCATTGACAATGTCTAGGTCCCTTCAGAGACCAAGCCTGGCCCTTTTAGCCTCTGCTATGTGTGCCTCTTTACACCTGATGAATTGATGGATTTGAATTCATTCATGTGGTCATTCCAGTGACGTAACTCTGTGGTCATTCCAGTGATGTCAGGAGGCTACGTCCCAGGCTTGGACCAACTCAAGGCAATCCAAATGGATGCTGTTGAGATCCGTCCCTTCATCTTCAAGCCTGACCCCTTTGTTATCCGACCAGATTATGAGCACAAGCCTATCTATGTCTACTCAGAAGTAAGCCCCATTGTGTTCAATGGGTCTTACTCCCAGGAGAGTGTGTTTAGGATTGCAGTCTTGATCCCAAGAACTCTGACAAGGAAGTAAATTCCATTCATCTCTGGGATTTCCTTCCTGGTGAATATAGTTAGGAAGGCTGCAATCCTATTATGCACACTTTTCTGAGAATAAGGCTGCAATCCTAAAGACACTTTCCTTTCAGTAAGACCCATTGAACACATTGGGGTAGAGCACTTTTGAGTAGACATGTTTACTATGTTTGCCCCATAGTAGGCAATGGCACTTCTTCCTGAGTAGCCCTGGACTCTGATTCACAAGCCAGTTGAAGCAGAGCAACTAGATTTTATTTGAAAGAGTGAGATTAAAATATGAAATCTTCCTCACAAAGTTGTCTGGCACAAGACCTACATTTGTTAGCAGACTAGTGAGAGATGGTTACATTGGAGGGTGTTGTGGGGGGATGCTGTTGTTACTCCAAATCGTAGCAACACTTATTTGGTGAGGCGCTTTAGCCCCTCTTTTGTAGTCCCAGCATGGGAGGTCGAAAGCCTTGTCAATGGTGAGATCTTTTCACTCCTTCAGTGCCAAGTTGTTGGTAAAGAGGGTTGTGCTTATTTGCACAAATAAATACTATAGATTCATGAATCCGAAGTAAAGGGGTTAGGACCGGTCTCCCTTCTCTCTAGCATCCCCTCATATTTTTCTAGACCTGTGCTAGCTTCCTGCAAGGAGCAATCGATTCAGATGATATGTTGGAAAAAGTATATTGTGGACATATCGTAATAAGGCTGCAATCCTAACCATATCTTCCTAGGAGTAACAGCACAATCCTAACCATATCTTCAGTGGGTCGTACTCCAAGGAAAGTGTCTTTAGGATTGCAGCCTAAGTCTCACTGAATACAACGGACTTACTTCTGAATACACATGCATAGGATTGGGCTGTAAGGGGATTGGATGGGAATATCCATATTCTCCTGGGAGTAAATTTCATTGAACACAACGGATCTTACTTCTGAGTAGACATGCATAGGATTGAGCTGTAAAGGGGATTAGACTGGGTTGTGCATACCTTCCTGGGAGTAAGGCTGCAATCCTAATCACACTTTCCTGGGAGTAAATACTACTGAATTCAGTGGTAGACATCTGAGTAGACATGATGTCTACTTCTGAGTAGACATGTTTAGGATTGCACTTGTTAGTTTGAACTCAATGGATATTACTTCTGTGTAGTCATGCATAGAATTGGGTAAAAGGGATTGAATTTGGTTATTCATACTTTCCTGGAAATAAGTCTCACTGAACACAATGGAACTTACTAGATATGCGTAAAATTGGGTTATAAGAGGAATGGACTGGGATGCAATCCTAAAGACACTTTCCTGGGAGTAAGACCCACTGGACACAATGGGGCTTACATCTGAGTAGACATTATTAGGACTGTGCTCTAAGTCTCATTGAAGTATCTTCCTGGGAGTAAGTCTCATTGAACACAACGGGACTTACTTCTGAGTAGACATGCATAGGATTGGGCTGCAAGGGGATTGGTTTGGACTATCAATACCTTCCTGGGAGTAAGTCTCATTAACCACAACGGGTCTTACTTCTGAATAGTGGGGATTGGATTGGGCTATCAATACATTCCTGGGAGTAAGTCTCATTGACCACAACGGGTCTTACTTCTGAGTAGACGTGCATAGGATTGGGCTGTAAGGGGATTAGACTTGGTTATCCATACCTTCCTGGGAGTAAGTCTAATTGACCACAACGAGACTTACTTCTGAGTAGACGTGCATAGGATTGGGCTGTAAGGGGATTAGACTTGGTTATCCATACCTTCCTGGGAGTAAGTCTAATTGACCACAACGAGACTTACTTCTGAGTAGACGTGCATAGGATTGGGCTGTAAGGGGATTAGACTTGGTTATCCATACCTTCCTGGGAGTAAGTCTAATTGACCACAACGAGACTTACTTCTGAGTAGACATGCATAGGACTGGGCTGTAGGAGGATTCGATTGGGTTATCCATACCTTCCTGGGAGTAAGTCTCATTGAACACAGTGGAACTTACTTCTGCGTTGGCATGCATAGGATTGAGCTGTAAGGAGAGGGTGAATGAAGAACTGGCTGAAGAATACCCTCTGCAGTTTGAGTAATAGTCGGCTGGGTGGATGGATGGGATTGCTTGCAAAATGCAATGGGCCTTGCAATGGAGTTGCAATGGAGTAAGGGGGAAGAGGGATGGGATCTCACCCTGGACATACAGGGTGGTGTAGAAAATCCCCTTTCCTCGGGGTGGGCAGACAGATCAGTGTGGAAAGGTCGAGTGAGCAGGGCAAGGAGGGGTCCTTTTTGGTCCCTGCTCTGCCTTCTGGACGTCCAGAAGTGGCAGCTGCCGCCTATCCCACAAATTGTATTTTTTCCCCATTCAGCCAAACGCAGGATCCTTTCCCAAAGATTTAAATTTCGCGGATGAATTACCATACAGGAGTTGCCTAGCAACTCAATTGAAGCCGGGCTTAGAATATGCAAACCTTTTTAAAAAAGAAAAAGAAAAAAAGAAAAGAAATTCTCATTAATAAAAGAGACTCTCTGACTTTGCATCACTGCAACTTCTGGAAAAGCCATCGCAGAAGGCAAACCGGCTCCTCCACTTAATTACAGATCAGAATGGATTGAAATGGGATGGCTTTTGGGGTTAATCTTTCTTCCATCCGTTTGTTTGTTTGTCTGATTTTCTTTCTTTTTTCTTTGTAAAGAAAAAGGCCATTACACAATATTGGGACAGTAAACTTGTTTTGTTGGAAATGGATCGTCTGGCTGTGATTTCTTAATTTGGGGGGGAGGGGATTAAATATTAAATCTTAAATAAATATATTTGTAAATATTACAAATAAATCCCTCATCTCCTTTCACTCCTGCTTTCTTTTTCAGGATCCAAAAACAAGTTTAATTTTAATTTTTATTTTTTGGGGGAGGGGGAGTCCTAAAATTAAGGAGAAGCTGGAGGCCAGCGACTGATTGAGGCTAAGTAACTTTGCAGAACTGCAAAGGAGTTGCAAATGGGTAGTGGTGGCATAGCTAGAGGGGTGGAGCAGTCATACTGGAGAGTGCCTCACCCCTTCGGAGTTATTCCAAGGGTAGCTCCTTCCAAGATTTTATGCTCCGTCCCCCCCCCCCCCCCGCCACTGATAGTATTTAACTCAAGTCTATGTTTTCCCAAGGAGTTAAGTTTTCTTTTGTTTAGTTAGTATCATGAAGCATTTGCTTTCCCTCTCCCAGTAATTCCTGGTAAAGTTTGGATTTGACGCAAGTTTCCATTCTGAAAAAAGAAAACTTAATTTTGAAAAAGAAAACTTAACTTGAAAACTTAAATTTCCTTTAATTCCTTTCGTAAGAGCAGTTGCAACTTTTTCTTTTCACGAGGGATGGGCTTGAGATTTCCATCCTTTAGATACATACTTTCTGCCAACTTTTTTGCCAACGCGCAACCTTGCAAGATTAAGGGGGAAATATAAAACTAGAGCCACCAAAAAAGTGTAGAATAGATAAGATTTTGACTATTTCCTGAGATCATTTCCCCATGGCTAGTTTTGTGTAATTTTATAACACTTATTTACAGTACCATATTGGGGTGCACTTTAATAGGGGTCTTTAATGAGTACAGCAAGGCGTCAACACAAACTTTCTCCTGGCATCATCCCTTAGGAAGTAGGAGCAAAGTAGGAGCAGAGCTGATGAATTCCAGGAAGGCATTTTCTGTCCTTCTGATGGAACTGGGATCTTTCTTTCTTTCTTTCTTTCTTTCTTTCTTTCTTTCTTTCTTTCTTTCTTTCTTTGAAATGGTTTTCCATTTCTGTTTTCCATTTTTCTATTTTTCTATAAAGAAAAAGTGTGTGTGTGTGTGTGTGTGTGTGTGTGTGTGTGTGTGTAATGGACCTTGTTAGGAAAAGAAAAGATGCAAATGTATTTTGCAAGTATTTTGTGCTTCTTGGGGCATCTGGTGGGCGGCTGTGAAATAAGGAAGGTGGACTGGACGCCCCCCCCCCCCCGCCCTGATCCAGCAGAGCTGTTCTTATGTTTTAATAGAAATATGTGTAATGAACATAGGAAATGCCTTCAGTTTTATTTGCCCTTTGGCGAGATTGAATGACCAGGTAGCAAGAACAGCAGAGGCAGAATCTACTACCGTTTTAGAGAACAGTCACTGGTTGGGTTTTAATCTTTAACAGACTTGCTTGGAATAAATCTCCCCTACGCTGAACTAAGTGGAAGAAAAATTGGTTTCCCAGTGTTAAAAGGGAAGGATCAACCAACCATTCTTCTTTTTGTTCCAGGATTTGGAGACTGGAGTTTTGAATCAGAAGGGCAAAGTTTTCAGAAGTGTATCAGGCTCGGGGGGGGGGGGGGGGGAGAGAGAGAGAGAGAGAGAGATTTTTCTGGAGCTGTGTGTGCTTGTAGATAGACCTAGACCGCAGTCTTGAAGTTCTGGCAGCCAAGCTAGGACCAGGTCTCCTATGAATCCTGATGGTTCCTATGGTTCTGAACACAGGGTCACCATATGTCCTCTTTTTCAAGGACATTATTCATTATTTAGAAACAAAATCTTTGTTGTCCTACATTTCTTTGTGAGCAGGCAGTATGTAACCTTCTTGTAATTAATGAATTAATATGTAATAGTTTTAAATTTAATAATAACTAATATAGTGTTTAAATTAATGACATGAAAGAAATATATATGAATTTTTTCAGCTTTTATTTTTCCGTGTCCTACATTTTCCTTGGGTATCCTACATTTCAGGAGAGCGTTCTCCTCTTTTCTGGTTATGACATATGATTATGCAGTAGCATGTGTTCAGATTCACCAAAAGCAACCACTCCCCCCACTTCTTTTGGGAGAAAAGTCTCCAGATCTGAGTGTATCTGTGACCATCAAGTGTATGTGGACCATCGATTCCTAAACACATTTTCTTGGGTGTAAGCCTCATTGAATATAATGGGACTTACTTCTGAGTATACATCCTTAGGATTGCACTGTTTATGTACCGGGGTTGTTTTTGTCCCAGAGTTTTTCCATCATTCTACCTCCCCACCAGCCAGACACTGCTGCTGGTTTTGGAAAACCCTCGCCCACCAGTTGTGGATCAGGAAACCCAGTGTCTCTGCTGAGCATTTTTGGTCACCTTAAGTGTCAGTCTGAGGCTCCCACGACTGTACCATGTGTGCTCAGGAGGAGTCCATCCAAAGTTCATCCGCAGAATTAATCTCTTTTACTAGACGGAGGAAGGGAGGAGTAGTGGTGGTGTTGGGCGGTGGGGAGAGAAACAGCTGAAGGAAACGCCACTCAAACCCCGGGTGCGTTGGTTTTCCTAAACTTTCAAGAAGGTTTATGGCTGAGACGATGCAAATCAGCAGCTCTGCTTCAAAAAAGTCTTGGGATCGCAGGTTGTAACTCCTGTGTATCTAAGGAGCATCTTCCCAACAAAAATGGGACAATTTCAGAGAGAGAGAGCCGCCAAGCAGCTATATTTACTTGCCCCAAACCGACATTCAAACAACTTGAGGCTCCTGGGATGGAGACACGTTTTCTGTATACAGTAACCCTTTTGTAAGTGCTTTGCAAATGCTGCTGCTCCACAGACCTCCTTCCTCCAGCCAGTGGAGATCAGGCAGTGTTTACTCAGGAGAAGGTTGGAGTATGAAAAAAGGGGAATATTGCAAAGTTTCAGCCTCATCAAGCCCAATGGCTTTCTGTTTAGAACTTGGAACTGTTTAGAAGAACTTATTGGAAATTGGGAATCTCTCTCTCTCTCTCTCTCTCTCTCTCTCTCTCTCTCTCTCTCTCTCAATCCTCCATTCATGTGCATCAAAGTCAAAATCAGGCCAAGAGAAAAGGGGACACAATGCACTGGAAAGT